>CM060302.1:277500-290000 GCA_030684275.1 Acipenser oxyrinchus oxyrinchus
ATGTCATGTTTATTAATATGCTTTATCATACCCCACTATACTTTATAATACTCACCTATGCTTTACCATGCTTTCACTGTGCTTTATTGCACTGTGCTGTGGTTTTACTATGGGACACTTTAATAAGGGGTGGGTAGATAGAGGACACACCCTGAACATGCACACAGTCCTACAGTTATTCCAGCAATGAGGATGAGGCTGAATAACCTGGATGAGACCTGAAGGGTCGCCTCTCCTCCTGAGTGAAATAAACACAGCAGCGCTGCTCTGGGTGTGATCAGGGAGTGTTTATATAACAGTACAATGTGTGGGCAAGCGAGTCTGTTCACAGCTGCATTCAGAGAATCCCTGTCCTCAGATCGAGCTCTGCATCTACTTTAACCATTGAGGTGACGTGGAACTGGAACAGAGAGATTCTGTGGATTCTGGGATTGGAACAGAGAGATTCGCCCCTCATTCTGTCAATGGATTCAATCAGGGGTGGAAATAAGACTCCTACTGCAGAGCAGTTTGATCCATTCCAGGTTTTACTACAAGCTTGATTAGACCCAGTGCGTACAGGTAACAAGCTTGGGTGTGTCCTGGATTTCAAAATGAGACCTGTTAAAACAATATTCACCAGGACCAGCGGAAATGAATCAGTTACTGGATGCTGGATCTCAGCCTGTTGCTCTGTATTCAGTGTATGTGTTACCAATGGGATGTGACAGGACATGACTTATAATTAAACAAATAAAACACAGCCTGCTAATTACAGTTATTATGTAATGACGGCAGTGAAGCAACATCTCAATACAACCCAATCAGAGCTGCTCCCCTTCCCAGGACACACACCTTTAATAATGTCTTTCACACACAGCAGAGAAAGAAAGCATAACCCCCCCTCTCTCCCTGTACCCCACTCTCTCTGGTCCTCACAGTGGTCCCCCTGTACCCCCTCTCTCCGGTCCTCACAGTGGTCCCCCTGTACCCCCTCTCTCTGGTCCTCACAGTGGTGACACTGTACCCCCTCTCTCTGGTCCTCACAGTGGTCACCCTGTACCCCCTCTCTCTGGTCCTCACAGTGGTCCCCCTGTACCCCCTCTCTTTGGTGCTCACAGTGGTCCCCTGTACCCCCTCTCTCTGGTCCTCACAGTGGTCCCCTGTACCCCCTCTCTCTGGTCCTCACAGTGGTCACCCTGTACCCCCTCTCTCTGGTCCTCACAGTGGTCCCCCTGTACCCCCTCTCTCTGGTGCTCACAGTGGTCCCCCTGTACCCCCTCTCTCTGGTCCTCACAGTGGTGACACTGTACCCCCTCTCTCTGGTCCTCACAGTGGTGACGCTGTACCCCCCTCTATCTGGTCCTCACAGTGGTGACACTGTACCCCTCTCTCTGGTCCTCACAGTGGTCCCCCTGTATCCCCTCTCTCTGGTACTCACAGTGGTGACGCTGGCCTCTTTGCGTCTCTCTGGTATCTCTGCCTTGTTGGGGTTGTTGGCGCTGCTCACCATGGGGCTGCTCGGGGGGATGGTGCGGCTCCCCACCACGCTGCAGCTCGCCTTGCGGGATGCCATGCGCTCCTCCTTCAGATCAGAGTCCCCCGCGCTGGGGGGGCTGCGCTTCGGGAGAGCGGCCGGTAGAGAGGGACCGCCTGGGGAAAGGAGAGAGAGGAGAGGATCAGAATAGAGAGGGAGGGGGAGAGGAGAGAGGGGCAGCGTGTCAGTTGCCACGGCTGGAGTGTCTCGCACCGCTGCCAGCGTTGCTTGCACGTTCGGAGGAGCCAGCATTTCCGCTGTCAGGATTGCCACAGTTAGCATTGCCACTACCAGCATTGCCATTACTGCTGCCACTGCTAGCTGCAGGTCCAGAGGAAGCAGCATTTCCACTGCTGAAGTGCTCCGCAGCATTTTCACTGCCGGAATACCTCGCCCCGCTGTCAGCGGTGGGGACACCCCGGCAGAAGAAGGAGGAGGTGAGGAGACCTCCACCACAGCCCCGATCACCAACCCACCCACAAGGATCCACATGGGGAAAGAGGGGCACAAGGGGACAGGGTTGGCGTTTTGGGGGAGAGGTGGCCGATGGCAGCCAGGTGTGCTGCGCACATAGGGGGGAGGTGTGTGGCAGTGTGGCAGGGAAAGCCCTGCCGGTGCACGAGTGTGTGTGTTGGCGTGGGAAATGTTGCCTGAATGGAGTGATCACGGGTGTTAGTGAGAAGTAATGGTTCGAGTTCATGTTGGTGTTGGACAGAGAGGATGTGTTTTCGTGTTCCGTAATGTCCCATCTGTTTGGTTTACTTTTCTGTGAGTATTTTGGCTCTTGTCCCATTTTATTTGGTAATGTTTTTTGGTAACATGCGCGTTAGCACTTGAAACTGCAACTTCTGTAGCTCTCCCTTCCTGGTACATAGCAGCATTGCCAGCGACCCTGTCCTGTCACTAGCAGGTTGAGAGAATCTACTGCACAGGTAGTGCTTTTTTGGGAGAGGAGCCTGTGTGAGGGGGAGGGTTTAGGGTCTGGGTTGTTTGACTCACAGAAGTCCGAGTGTCTGCGCTGCCTGTGGTAGGTGGAGGAGCTGCGCTGGCTCTTGCTATGTGAGGATGACGAGGACGTCGTCGATGATGTCGAGTGCTTGCTGGTTCCATTGGTGATGTCATTGCTGGGGCGGAGCCGGGCCAGAGAGAGGCTGCTGCCAGAGCGCGAGTCCAGGCCATCCAGCTGGAACCGAGAGAGAGAACAGAACTGAGCCGAATCAGAACAGAAACCACGGCAATAAGCCTCCTATTGCACAGCAGTGTCATCACCCACTCCAGGTTTTACTAGGAGCCTGATTAGCCACAGTGTGTAGGTAACAAGCTCAGGTGTGTCTTATTATTATTATTAAACTCACAATAAAACGGGAGTCTTATTGTCATCTTTGACAATCACCCTTCTGTTTCTAAGTTTATACAGCCCCCTGTGGTAAAGCTCAGTGAGGACAGCTCGCCCTGTGGTAAAGCTCAGTGAGGACAGCGCACCCTGTGGTAAAGCTCAGTGAGGACAGCTCACCCTGAGGTAAAGCTCAGTGAGGACAGCTCACCCTGTGGTAAAGCTCAGTGAGGACAGCTCACCCTGTGGTAAAGCTCAGTGAGGACAGCTCACCCTGTGGTAAAGCTCAGTGAGGACAGCTCACCCTGTGGTAAAGCTCAGTGAGGACAGCTCACCCTGTGGTAAAGCTCAGTGAGGACAGCTCACCCTGTGGTAAAGCTCAGTGAGGACAGCTCACCCTGTGGTAAAGCTCAGTGAGGACAGCTCACCCTGTGGTAAAGCTCAATACTGCAGCCCCTCTTCTATACAGCTCCCCCATCAGCACTGCAGTCTCTCACCTCTTGGTTCTTGTGCCCCAGCAGCAGGTACGTTGCTGTCACCTCGTTGTATTTCTGATTGGTCAGAGCGTCTCTGATCTCCTCACGAGAGTATCCCATCCCTACCATCACCTCTGAGAAAATGAAGAGAGAGGTGTTCAGAGACACACCACAGTGTTGTACAGGACAGTGCAGACCTGTCTGCATCACTATCCTGCAGCTTCAGAAACCTCATTACTCTGACATCAGAGTGTGGAGGGGTAGGGGAGTGTGGAGGGGTTGAACAGGGTGGTAGGGTAGGGGAGTGTGGAGGGGTATGGGAGTGTGGAGAGGTTGAACAGGGTGGTAGGGTAGGGGAGTGTGAAGGGGTAGGGGAGTGTGGAGGGGTTGAACAGGGTGGTAGGGTAGGGGAGTGTGAAGGGGTAGGGGAGTGTGGAGGGGTTGAACAGGGTGGTAGGGTGGGGGAGTGTGGAGGGGTTGAACAGGGTGGTAGGGTAGGGGAGTGTGGAGGGGTAAGGGAAGGGGAGTGTAGAGGGGTAGGGGAGTGTGGAGGGGTAGGGGAGTGTGGAGGGAGGGATGGTATAGGGGAGTGTGGAGGGAGGGATGCTATAGGGGAGTGTACAGGGAGCGATGTATAGGGGAAGGTGATTGTTACCAATGCGTTTGCCGTCACTGTAATCCTCCTGCGGTTCCAGGTGTGGTTTCAGCTCATCCCCCTCGTAGCCGGCATTGATCCACTTGTCATTCATGATTTGCTGGTGGGAGAGAGAGAGAGAGAGAGAGAGAGAGAGAGAGAGAGAATCAGAATCTTTAGCAGGTTTAGATTGTAGATTGAAGTTTATTTGTGTTGTTTGTTTTTAAAGCAATGTGAAGGGAACATAGCTTTTGAATGTGACTGTTTTCTATTAGCATTTCAAAATGATGCTGATAACTGTCAGGTATCAGATGGAGATTACATCACACACTAGCTATGCATTATTATTCATATTTAACTACACATTAAATACACATCTAGTCCAGGCTGCTGTGTGAAATACAAGCAGGCAGAAGCCCACTGGTGACAAAGCCACTCTAACCTCTCAATAGTGGTGTGGGTATCAGCTTGAATCGTACACAGCACCCAATACCATATTCTATCTGTAAAAGAGTCTCTGTGTTTGCGCTGCAGTTCCCCTCCTCACCTCCAGAGTGCAGCGCTTGGTTGGGTTGAGCACCAGGAAGCGGCGCAGGATGTTCTCACAGTCAGTGGACATGTAGAAGGGGACGCGGTACTTCCCTCTGAGCACCCTCTCCCTCAGCTCCTGCAGACAGACACACAGAGAGACAGAGGGACAGACACAGAGACAGACACACAGACAGAAACACAGACACAGAGACAGAGACACAGTCACACACACACAGAAACACAGACAGACAGAGAGACAGACACAGAGAGACACAGACACAGAGAGACACACAGACACGCTTGTTACAACAGCAAGACACTCCTCAATTCACTCGTATAGTACCTTTCACAGCACGTCTGCTTCACTCAGTTTAGTTTCAATAACACTGATGAAGGCACTAGAGCCCAAAACACTTGTCTGCTTGATTCAGTTAATATAGATTCTCTTTCCTATAGACCTCTATGCAGCTCTGCAGTGTTGAGTTCTCTTTCCTATACACCTCTATACAGCTCTGCAGTGTCGAGTTCTCTTTCCTGTAGACCTCTATGCAGCTCTGCAGTGTTGAGTTCTCTTTCCTGTAGACCTCTATGCAGCTCTGCAGTGTTGAGTTCTCTTTCCTGTAGACCTCTATGCAGCTCTGCAGTGTTGAGTTCTCTTTCCTGTAGACCTCTATGCAGCTCTGCAGTGTTGAGTTCTCTTTCCTGTAGACCTCTATGCAGCTCTGCAGTGTTGAGTTCTCTTTCCTGTAGACCTCTATGCAGCTCTGCAGTGTTGAGTTCTCTTTCCTGTAGACCTCTATGCAGCTCTGCAGTGTCGAGTTCTCTTTCTTGTAGACCTCTATACAGCTCTGCAGTGTCGAGTTCTCTTTCCTGTAGACCTCTATGCAGCTCTGCAGTGTTGAGTTCTCTTTCCTGTAGACCTCTATGCAGCTCTGCAGTGTCGAGTTCTCTTTCTTGTAGACCTCTATACAGCTCTGCAGTGTCGAGTTCTCTTTCCTGTAGACCTCTATGCAGCTCTGCAGTGTCGAGTTCTCTTTCCTGTAGACCTCTATACAGCTCTGCAGTGTTGAGTTCTCTTTCCTGTAGACCTCTATGCAGCTCTGCAGTGTCGAGTTCTCTTTCTTGTAGACCTCTATACAGCTCTGCAGTGTTGAGTTCTCTTTCCTGTAGACCTCTATGCAGCTCTGCAGTGTCGAGTTCTCTTTCTTGTAGACCTCTATACAGCTCTGCAGTGTCGAGTTCTCTTTCCTGTAGACATCTATGCAGCTCTGCAGTGTTGAGTTCTCTTTCCTGTAGACCTCTATGCAGCTCTGCAGTGTTGAGTTCTCTTTCCTGTAGACCTCTATGCAGCTCTGCAGTGTTGAGTTCTCTTTCCTGTAGACCTCTATGCAGCTCTGCAGTGTTGAGTTCTCTTTCCTGTAGACCTCTATGCAGCTCTGCAGTGTTGAGTTCTCTTTCCTGTAGACCTCTATACAGCTCTGCAGTGTTGAGTTCTCTTTCCTGTAGACCTCTATGCAGCTCTGCAGTGTTGAGTTCTCTTTCCTGTAGACCTCTATGCAGCTCTGCAGTGTTGAGTTCTCTTTCCTGTAGACCTCTATGCAGCTCTGCAGTGTTGAGTTCTCTTTCCTATAGACCTCTATGCAGCTCTGCAGTGTTGAGTTCTCTTTCCTGTAGACCTCTATGCAGCTCTGCAGTGTTGAGTTCTCTTTCCTGTAGACCTCTATGCAGCTCTGCAGTGTTGAGTTCTCTTTCCTGTAGACCTCTATGCAGCTCTGCAGTGTTGAGTTCTCTTTCCTATAGACCTCTATGCAGCTCTGCAGTGTTGAGTTCTCTTTCCTATAGACCTCTATACAGCTCTGCAGTGTTGAGTTCTCTTTCCTATAGACCTCTATGCAGCTCTGCAGTGTTGAGTTCTCTTTCCTGTAGACCTCTATGCAGCTCTGCAGTGTTGAGTTCTCTTTCCTATAGACCTCTATACAGCTCTGCAGTGTTGAGTTCTCTTTCCTATAGACCTCTATGCAGCTCTGCAGTGTTGAGTTCTCTTTCCTGTAGACCTCTATACAGCTCTGCAGTGTTGAGTTCTCTTTCCTGTAGACCTCTATACAGCTCTGCAGTGTTGAGTTCTCTTTCCTGTAGACCTCTATGCAGCTCTGCAGTGTTGAGTTCTCTTTCCTGTAGACCTCTATACAGCTCTGCAGTGTTGAGTTCTCTTTCCTGTAGACCTCTATACAGCTCTGCAGTGTTGAGTTCTCTTTCCTATAGACCTCTATACAGCTCTGCAGTGTTGAGTTCTCTTTCCTGTAGACCTCTATACAGCTCTGCAGTGTTGAGTTCTCTTTCCTGTAGACCTCTATGCAGCTCTGCAGTGTTGAGTTCTCTTTCCTGTAGACCTCTATACAGCTCTGCAGTGTTGAGTTCTCTTTCCTGTAGACCTCTATACAGCTCTGCAGTGTTGAGTTCTCTTTCCTGTAGACCTCTATACAGCTCTGCAGTGTTGAGTTCTCTTTCCTATAGACCTCTATACAGCTCTGCAGTGTTGAGTTCTCTTTCCTATAGACCTCTATACAGCTCTGCAGTGTTGAGTTCTCTTTCCTATAGACCTCTATACAGCTCTGCAGTGTTGAGTTCTCTTTCCTATAGACCTCTATACAGCTCTGCAGTGTTGAGTTCTCTTTCCTATAGACCTCTATACAGCTCTGCAGTGTTGAGTTCTCTTTCCTATAGACCTCTATACAGCTCTGCAGTGTTGAGTTCTCTTTCCTATAGACCTCTATACAGCTCTGCAGTGTTGAGTTCTCTTTCCTATAGACCTCTATACAGCTCTGCAGTGTTGAGTTCTCTTTCCTATAGACCTCTATACAGCTCTGCAGTGTTGAGTTCTCTTTCCTATAGACCTCTATACAGCTCTGCAGTGTTGAGTTCTCTTTCCTATAGACCTCTATACAGCTCTGCAGTGTTGAGTTCTCTTTCCTATAGACCTCTATACAGCTCTGCAGTGTTGAGTTCTCTTTCCTATAGACCTCTATACAGCTCTGCAGTGTTGAGTTCTCTTTCCTATAGACCTCTATACAGCTCTGCAGTGTTGAGTTCTCTTTCCTATAGACCTCTATACAGCTCTGCAGTGTTGAGTTCTCTTTCCTATAGACCTCTATACAGCTCTGCAGTGTTGAGTTCTCTTTCCTATAGACCTCTATACAGCTCTGCAGTGTTGAGTTCTCTTTCCTATAGACCTCTATACAGCTCTGCAGTGTTGAGTTCTCTTTCCTATAGACCTCTATACAGCTCTGCAGTGTTGAGTTCTCTTTCCTATAGACCTCTATACAGCTCTGCAGTGTTGAGTTCTCTTTCCTATAGACCTCTATACAGCTCTGCAGTGTTGAGTTCTCTTTCCTATAGACCTCTATACAGCTCTGCAGTGTTGAGTTCTCTTTCCTATAGACCTCTATACAGCTCTGCAGTGTTGAGTTCTCTTTCCTATAGACCTCTATACAGCTCTGCAGTGTTGAGTTCTCTTTCCTATAGACCTCTATACAGCTCTGCAGTGTTGAGTTCTCTTTCCTATAGACCTCTATACAGCTCTGCAGTGTTGAGTTCTCTTTCCTATAGACCTCTATACAGCTCTGCAGTGTTGAGTTCTCTTTCCTATAGACCTCTATACAGCTCTGCAGTGTTGAGTTCTCTTTCCTATAGACCTCTATACAGCTCTGCAGTGTTGAGTTCTCTTTCCTATAGACCTCTATACAGCTCTGCAGTGTTGAGTTCTCTTTCCTATAGACCTCTATACAGCTCTGCAGTGTTGAGTTCTCTTTCCTATAGACCTCTATACAGCTCTGCAGTGTTGAGTTCTCTTTCCTATAGACCTCTATACAGCTCTGCAGTGTTGAGTTCTCTTTCCTATAGACCTCTATACAGCTCTGCAGTGTTGAGTTCTCTTTCCTATAGACCTCTATACAGCTCTGCAGTGTTGAGTTCTCTTTCCTATAGACCTCTATACAGCTCTGCAGTGTTGAGTTCTCTTTCCTATAGACCTCTATACAGCTCTGCAGTGTTGAGTTCTCTTTCCTATAGACCTCTATACAGCTCTGCAGTGTTGAGTTCTCTTTCCTATAGACCTCTATACAGCTCTGCAGTGTTGAGTTCTCTTTCCTATAGACCTCTATACAGCTCTGCAGTGTTGAGTTCTCTTTCCTATAGACCTCTATACAGCTCTGCAGTGTTGAGTTCTCTTTCCTATAGACCTCTATACAGCTCTGCAGTGTTGAGTTCTCTTTCCTATAGACCTCTATACAGCTCTGCAGTGTTGAGTTCTCTTTCCTATAGACCTCTATACAGCTCTGCAGTGTTGAGTTCTCTTTCCTATAGACCTCTATACAGCTCTGCAGTGTTGAGTTCTCTTTCCTATAGACCTCTATACAGCTCTGCAGTGTTGAGTTCTCTTTCCTATAGACCTCTATACAGCTCTGCAGTGTTGAGTTCTCTTTCCTATAGACCTCTATACAGCTCTGCAGTGTTGAGTTCTCTTTCCTATAGACCTCTATACAGCTCTGCAGTGTTGAGTTCTCTTTCCTATAGACCTCTATACAGCTCTGCAGTGTTGAGTTCTCTTTCCTATAGACCTCTATACAGCTCTGCAGTGTTGAGTTCTCTTTCCTATAGACCTCTATACAGCTCTGCAGTGTTGAGTTCTCTTTCCTATAGACCTCTATACAGCTCTGCAGTGTTGAGTTCTCTTTCCTATAGACCTCTATACAGCTCTGCAGTGTTGAGTTCTCTTTCCTATAGACCTCTATACAGCTCTGCAGTGTTGAGTTCTCTTTCCTATAGACCTCTATACAGCTCTGCAGTGTTGAGTTCTCTTTCCTATAGACCTCTATACAGCTCTGCAGTGTTGAGTTCTCTTTCCTATAGACCTCTATACAGCTCTGCAGTGTTGAGTTCTCTTTCCTATAGACCTCTATACAGCTCTGCAGTGTTGAGTTCTCTTTCCTATAGACCTCTATACAGCTCTGCAGTGTTGAGTTCTCTTTCCTATAGACCTCTATACAGCTCTGCAGTGTTGAGTTCTCTTTCCTATAGACCTCTATACAGCTCTGCAGTGTTGAGTTCTCTTTCCTATAGACCTCTATACAGCTCTGCAGTGTTGAGTTCTCTTTCCTATAGACCTCTATACAGCTCTGCAGTGTTGAGTTCTCTTTCCTATAGACCTCTATACAGCTCTGCAGTGTTGAGTTCTCTTTCCTATAGACCTCTATACAGCTCTGCAGTGTTGAGTTCTCTTTCCTATAGACCTCTATACAGCTCTGCAGTGTTGAGTTCTCTTTCCTATAGACCTCTATACAGCTCTGCAGTGTTGAGTTCTCTTTCCTATAGACCTCTATACAGCTCTGCAGTGTTGAGTTCTCTTTCCTATAGACCTCTATACAGCTCTGCAGTGTTGAGTTCTCTTTCCTATAGACCTCTATACAGCTCTGCAGTGTTGAGTTCTCTTTCCTATAGACCTCTATACAGCTCTGCAGTGTTGAGTTCTCTTTCCTATAGACCTCTATACAGCTCTGCAGTGTTGAGTTCTCTTTCCTATAGACCTCTATACAGCTCTGCAGTGTTGAGTTCTCTTTCCTATAGACCTCTATACAGCTCTGCAGTGTTGAGTTCTCTTTCCTATAGACCTCTATACAGCTCTGCAGTGTTGAGTTCTCTTTCCTATAGACCTCTATACAGCTCTGCAGTGTTGAGTTCTCTTTCCTATAGACCTCTATACAGCTCTGCAGTGTTGAGTTCTCTTTCCTATAGACCTCTATACAGCTCTGCAGTGTTGAGTTCTCTTTCCTATAGACCTCTATACAGCTCTGCAGTGTTGAGTTCTCTTTCCTATAGACCTCTATACAGCTCTGCAGTGTTGAGTTCTCTTTCCTATAGACCTCTATACAGCTCTGCAGTGTTGAGTTCTCTTTCCTATAGACCTCTATACAGCTCTGCAGTGTTGAGTTCTCTTTCCTATAGACCTCTATACAGCTCTGCAGTGTTGAGTTCTCTTTCCTATAGACCTCTATACAGCTCTGCAGTGTTGAGTTCTCTTTCCTATAGACCTCTATACAGCTCTGCAGTGTTGAGTTCTCTTTCCTATAGACCTCTATACAGCTCTGCAGTGTTGAGTTCTCTTTCCTATAGACCTCTATACAGCTCTGCAGTGTTGAGTTCTCTTTCCTATAGACCTCTATACAGCTCTGCAGTGTTGAGTTCTCTTTCCTATAGACCTCTATACAGCTCTGCAGTGTTGAGTTCTCTTTCCTATAGACCTCTATACAGCTCTGCAGTGTTGAGTTCTCTTTCCTATAGACCTCTATACAGCTCTGCAGTGTTGAGTTCTCTTTCCTATAGACCTCTATACAGCTCTGCAGTGTTGAGTTCTCTTTCCTATAGACCTCTATACAGCTCTGCAGTGTTGAGTTCTCTTTCCTATAGACCTCTATACAGCTCTGCAGTGTTGAGTTCTCTTTCCTATAGACCTCTATACAGCTCTGCAGTGTTGAGTTCTCTTTCCTATAGACCTCTATACAGCTCTGCAGTGTTGAGTTCTCTTTCCTATAGACCTCTATACAGCTCTGCAGTGTTGAGTTCTCTTTCCTATAGACCTCTATACAGCTCTGCAGTGTTGAGTTCTCTTTCCTATAGACCTCTATACAGCTCTGCAGTGTTGAGTTCTCTTTCCTATAGACCTCTATACAGCTCTGCAGTGTTGAGTTCTCTTTCCTATAGACCTCTATACAGCTCTGCAGTGTTGAGTTCTCTTTCCTATAGACCTCTATACAGCTCTGCAGTGTTGAGTTCTCTTTCCTATAGACCTCTATACAGCTCTGCAGTGTTGAGTTCTCTTTCCTATAGACCTCTATACAGCTCTGCAGTGTTGAGTTCTCTTTCCTATAGACCTCTATACAGCTCTGCAGTGTTGAGTTCTCTTTCCTATAGACCTCTATACAGCTCTGCAGTGTTGAGTTCTCTTTCCTATAGACCTCTATACAGCTCTGCAGTGTTGAGTTCTCTTTCCTATAGACCTCTATACAGCTCTGCAGTGTTGAGTTCTCTTTCCTATAGACCTCTATACAGCTCTGCAGTGTTGAGTTCTCTTTCCTATAGACCTCTATACAGCTCTGCAGTGTTGAGTTCTCTTTCCTATAGACCTCTATACAGCTCTGCAGTGTTGAGTTCTCTTTCCTATAGACCTCTATACAGCTCTGCAGTGTTGAGTTCTCTTTCCTATAGACCTCTATACAGCTCTGCAGTGTTGAGTTCTCTTTCCTATAGACCTCTATACAGCTCTGCAGTGTTGAGTTCTCTTTCCTATAGACCTCTATACAGCTCTGCAGTGTTGAGTTCTCTTTCCTATAGACCTCTATACAGCTCTGCAGTGTTGAGTTCTCTTTCCTATAGACCTCTATGCAGCTCTGCAGTGTTGAGTTCTCTTTCCTGTAGACCTCTATGCAGCTCTGCAGTGTTGAGTTCTCTTTCCTGTAGACCTCTATGCAGCTCTGCAGTGTTGAGTTCTCTTTCCTGTAGACCTATATACAGTTCTGCAGTGTTGAGTGGAGTTCTCTTCCTATAGACCTCTATACAGCTCTGCAGTGTTGAGAGATGACTCTCCCTCTCCCCTAGCTTCACCCCTCCCTTTGAGGGTCTGCCCTTGAAGGACAGCGAGCCGCTGACTGCCCCTGTGTGTAGAGGATGACTCCCAGACTAAACCCTAGCTCCTTCCCCTAGCCCCTCCCCATTCACCTTGAGGTTCTGCCCTGTCAAGGGCAGTGATCCGCTGACCAGTGTGTAGAGGATGACTCCCAGGCTCCAGATGTCCACTTCGGGCCCGGATTGTCTTTCCCTGGAAGAGCCTGGGGCTGCATAGGGGGGGGAGCCGCAGAAGGTGTCCAGCTTGGAGCCCAGAGTGAACTCATTGCTGAAGCCGAAGTCAGCGATCTTGATGTTGGAGTCGGCATTGAGGAGCAGGTTCTCAGCCTGAGA
>CM060302.1:295000-300000 GCA_030684275.1 Acipenser oxyrinchus oxyrinchus
CAGAAGAAAGCCAGATCTCAGGGAAACAGGTACCGCTTCACTCTGGGCAACACCACACTGGAGCACAGCACCAGCTACACCTACCTGGGTCTGACCATCAGCGCACCAGGGAGCTTTAACCTGGCAGTGAATGCATTAAAAGAAAAAGCAGGACTACAAAGTGGGAGAAACACCCAACAGCAAATCCTGCATGGAGGGCTGAATGAGGCTGCTACCCACTAATTCTTAATAATTAGAAAAGAGCAATAAAATACTGGGTTCATTTAAACCACAGAGGGACAAGGAGAGAGACAGGGACATGAGGGACACACAGTGAATACGTCACACCACAATCCCATCACAGGGCTACAACTGAGAGTGAGGGAGAGGGAAGGAGGGGGAGGGATGGAGGGTGGGAGAAGGACAGAAGGACAGAAGGAGAGTAAGACAGAAAGGGAAGACATTGAGGGAGGGAGAAATAAGGAAGAAAAGAGGGAAAAAGGGAGGGTGAAAGAGGTTAGAGAGGGAAGGTGATGGCTGAGAGAGAGAAATGTTTTATTAATGTTTAAAGGCTCTTTTCATTTTATTGGGTTACATGTTCCCATGTGTTGCTACAACTGTTCAAGTAAGGTGTGTGTATTGTTTTAATTTTTTTTCCCCTTTTTGACCATTTTTTAAAACTTTTCAATTGCATTCCCTGCCTCAAGATGGCTTTCCATGTACCAGCATGGACCTCTCAGAACTACATTTCCCATCATCCTCCTGCTCACTGGTAAATCCATCTCAGTTACATATGTGAGCAGGAGGATGATGGAAAATGTAGTTCTGAGAGGTCCCATGCGGGTACACGGAAGCATCTTGAGGCAGGGAATGCAATTTAAAAGTTTAAAAAAGTGGTCAAAATGTAAAAAAATTAATTAAAACAATACACACACCGTACATAAGCAGTTGTAGCAACACATGAGAACATGGAACACAATAAAATGGTCCGTATATACCCTTTAATGTTTAGTAATGTTTACTTCATATATATGCCAGTTAATTGTTGTATTGTTATAAATTGCTTTGGCAATACTTGTAATATAGTCATGCCAATAAAGCACATCTGAGTGTAATTGAATTGAGACAGAGGAACACAGAGATTAGAGAGAGAGAGAGAGAGAGAGAAAGAGAGAAAGACAGACAGCACTTTATAAACTTGATAAAGCAGCTGAACATTCTTTTCTT
Organism: Acipenser oxyrinchus oxyrinchus; assembly: GCA_030684275.1. NCBI lineage: Eukaryota > Metazoa > Chordata > Actinopteri > Acipenseriformes > Acipenseridae > Acipenser > Acipenser oxyrinchus. Next base: position 296,207 of record CM060302.1, read on the forward strand.
TCACATGTGTTCCTGCCCCAGAGCAGCCTGTGTGTTTGCTGGTTCAGCCTCTGACTGTGTAGATACTTCCTGGGCCTGCATGAGTGTGTGTCTCCTCCCCCACCTCTGTGTTAGGAGACCCCTGTACCCACCATCCCCCCCCACCCCCCACTCACGTACTCCATGATCAGGTAGAGAGTCTGTACCCCCCCCTCACTCACCCCGCTGCGTCTCCATGATCAGGTAGAGAGTCTATACCCCCTCACTCACCCCCACTCCCGTGCTCCATGATCAGGTAGAGAGTCTGCACCCCCCTCACTCACCCCGCTGGCGTACTCCATGATCAGGTAGAGAGTCTGTACCCCCTCACTCACCCCGCTGGCATACTCCATGATCAGGTAGAGAGTCTGTACCCCCCTCACTCACCCCGTTGGCATACTCCATGATCAGGTAGAGAGTCTGTACCCCCCTCACTCACCCCAGCTGGCATACTCCATGATCAGGTAGAGAGTCTGTACCCCCTCACTCACCCCGCTGGCATACTCCATGATCAGGTAGAGAGTCTGTACCCCCTCACTCACCCCGCTGGCTACTCCATGATCAGGTAGAGAGTCTGTACCCCCTCACTCACCCCCGCTGGCGTACTCCATGATCAGGTAGAGAGTCTGTACCCCCTCACTCACCCCGCTGGCGTACTCCATGATCAGGTAGAGAGTCTGTACCCCCTCACTCACCCCGCTGGCGTGCTCCATGATCAGGTAGAGAGTCTGTACCCCCCTCACTCACCACCAGCTGGCGTACTCCATGATCAGGTAGAGACTCTGTACCCCTTCACTCACCCCGCTGGCGTACTCCATGATCAGGTAGAGAGTCTGTCCCCCCCCTCACTCACCCCCGCTGGCGTACTCCATGATCAGGTAGAGAGTCTTCTCCGTCTCGATCACTTCAAACAGCTTCACTGCAGAACACAACGACAGAAACTTACACAATGTTACACAGCACAACACACAAACACAACGCAGGATGGGACTGGTGTGTTACTGGTGTAGTACTAGTACTGTACAGGTGTGGTAGTGGTATTGTGCTGGTTTTGGACTAGTTTGTTACTGATATTGGACTGGTATTGCACTGGTGTGTTACTGGTTTTGAACCTGCAGCTCACCTATGTTGGGATGATTCAAGCCTTTCATTATCCGCACCTCCCGGAAGAGCTGGAAAAAAAGAATAGAAAGTTAGAGAGAGAGAGAGAGAGTCTCCATACACCCCAGGATGATGATACATCATATAAGGAATGTCCTCAGCAAGTCTCATCATAATCTAACATGCGGTTCAATTGATATACTTTCAAATATAAGCGTGACAGACAGACAGACAGACACCAGATTGAGATCCTCTCCATATCTTGAACTGAGTATTAAACAGTTTAATCTTTATAAAAAAAAACTACAAGAGATCACTCCCCAGCACAGCACCACAACTGCACACTCACACACACGCACACTCACAGTCACACATGCATGCTCACACACATGCACACTCAAAAGCACACACCTATGTACACAGACAAACATGCACACATATACATGTACACACACAAACAGTAACATGAGACTAGATCACCGTTACCTACAGACATGTATTCACATGGAAAACCAGCAGTGTGACAGACAGACTCTGTACAGTGTTGTGATACACAGAGAGCCAGACAAACAGACAGACAGACAGCTTCTGTACAGTGTTGTGATACACTCAGTAACTTGAGCTAAACAAGGTTCTTGGCAAGTTTCATCACAACCAGACCAGTGATTCTCTGTATATATGCAAAACTTTAAAAGGGTTATGACTATCAGACAAGCGGTTATCTAGATATCTACAAGACTAGAGAGAGAGAGAGAGAGAGAGAGAGAGAGAGAGAGAGAGAGACAGAGAGACAGAGAGACAGAGGTTTGTGGATTGAAGATTATGAAGTCATACTGAGGGGCAGATGAATCAGCTCCAGTGTGACGCTGTGTGAGACTTCATCAGAGAGCCAGAGTGACACCATCAGCACTGTGTACCAAGAAACACACAGCAAGCAACACACCAGCCTCTCACTCCTGACTCTCACACCAGCCTCTCACTCCTGACTCTCACACCAGCCTCTCACTCCTGACTCTCACACCAGCCTCTCACTCCTGACTCTCACATCAGCCTCAGGCCTGGCTCCAATCTAGGTGACGCAGACAGACCGACAAGCTCTCCACTTCCTTCTCTGATTCAGGCTGGCACTCAGCAGCAGCTGAGTCAGCAAGGCCAGCAGGTTGTCAGATTAACAAGAGAGACTGCAGACACACACACACACACGCACACGCTGCAGACACACACACAGGCACACACTGCAGACAGATACACACGCACATGCTGCAGACACACACACACGCACACACTGCAGACACACACACAGGCACACACTGCAGACACACACACACGCACACACTGCAGACACACACACAGGCACACACTGCAGACAGACACACACGCACACGCTGCAGACACACACACACACACGCACACACTGCAGACACACACACAGGCACACGCTGCAGACACACACACAGGCACACGCTGCAGACACACACACACGCACACGCTGCAGACACACACACACGCACACGCTGCAGACACACACACAGGCACACGCTGCAGACACACACACACAGGCACACACTGCAGACACACACACAGGCACACACTGCAGACACACACACATGCACACGCTGCAGACACACACACATGCACACGCTGCAGACAGACACACAGACATGCTGCAGACACACACACATGCACACACTGCAGACAGATACACACGCACACGCTGCAGACAGACACACAGACATGCTGCAGACAGACACACAGACATGCTGCAGACACACAGGCACACACTGCAGACAGATACACACGCACACGCTGCAGACAGACACACAGACATGCTGCAGACACACAGGCACACACTGCAGACAGATACACACGCACACGCTGCAGACAGACACACAGACATGCTGCAGACACACACGCACACACTGCAGACAGACACACAGGCACACACTGCAGGCAGACACGCACACACTGCAGACACACACACAGACATGCTGCAGACACACACACAGACATGCTGCAGACACACTCACACACACTGCAGACAGACACACACAGAGACAGTTAGTGTGTTATGTATTTGTTTAATAGTTGAACAATTCATTTCAGTTCATACAGCAGCATCTCTTAGTAGTTCAACCCAACCTCCAGTTTCACTTTGCTCCATGCTTCCCTCCTCAGTTGTACTTGTGTGCTGCTCTTTCTCTGTGCAGTGTGTGTGTGTGTGCATTGGGTCTCTGTGCAATGTGTGTGTGTGTCTGCAGTGTGTGTTTCACACTTGTGTGGTTTTTAATGCAGAACTGGAACAGGGGAAGTTTCCAAACATTCAGTTTAGATATCTCTCTCTCTCACACACACACACACAGTAACTGAGCAACACGCTGAAGAAACTTTATAAAAATTTCCCACAGTGAAAGCACAGCAAAGTGTGAAAGTATGGTAAAGCACAGAGAGGTATGGTAAAGTATGTTAAAAACATGGTAAACTATGGTAAATGCACAGTATAACCATTATAAAAGTTATAATGGTGAGGAGAGGGAGAGAGATTGAAACAGACAAACACACATTACAGTGTAACCAGTGCGACAGTGGAGAGATTTAATCAGAGACACATTGCATCCTCCACTGTACAGAGAGAAATACACTGAAGAGGTATCGGAGATCACAGATCACTATTTCTG
>CM060302.1:302500-367500 GCA_030684275.1 Acipenser oxyrinchus oxyrinchus
CACCCACACCGTGAGGAATCAAAACCCATCACCCCTCCACACTGCCCCCCACTCCCACCGTGACACACTCACCCACACCGTGAGGAATCAAAACCCATCACCCCTCCACACTGTCCCCCACTCACACCGTGACACACTCACCCACACCGTGAGGAATCAAAACCCATCACCCCTCCACACTGCCCCCCACTCCCACAGTGACACACTCACCCACACCGTGAGGAATCAAAACCCATCACCACTCCACACTGCCCCCCACTCCCACCGTGACACACTCACCCACACCGTGAGGAATCAAAACCCATCACCCCTCCACACTGCCTCCCACTCCCACAGCGACACACTCACCCACACCATGAGGAATCAAAACCCATCACCCCTCCACACTGCCCCCCACTCCCACAGTGATACACTCACCCACACCGTGAGGAATCAAAACCCATCAACCCTCCACAATGCAAAACAACTCCCACAGTGACACACTCACTGCTCTTTGCCTCTCTCTCCATCTCCCACTCCACAGTAACACACTGTGAGGAATCAAACCCCACCCCATCTCCACACCCTACATGACAAGCATTTAGACTACAGGTTTGCGTCTCTGATCTTTTGACATTTCCTAATTCAGCCACGTTGAGTGTTTAGTAGTTATGGATTATACTGTACATCTACGGCAGGGGTGGCCATGCTGGCCCTTCCACTCCTGGTTTTTGTTCCAGCCCTGTTCTAAATTGTTTAATTGAACCAATTAAACCTCCATCCAGACCCTGAAGTAGTTCATGATCTCACTTTAACTGTTAAATCTGGAGTGGAATGGAGCCTCCAGGACCGGGATTGGACATCCCTGATCTACAGCATAACCTGATCCACTCGATATAAAAACAGATATGATACCTTTAACTCTGCTTTCTACCGTCAATGAACAAAATAAACACACTCTCTCTCTCTCTCAATTAGTAATTCCGAACGGCTTACTGAGCAAACTCCTATTGCATAGCAGATTCACCCAGTTCTGGTTTTATTAGGAGCTTGACTAACCCCAGTGTTTAAGTAACAAGCTCAGGTGTGTCTTCTTATTAAACTCTTAGTAAAACCTGGAATGGATCAAACTGCTATGCAACGAGAGTCTTATTTCCATCCCTGCTGTTCAAATGCATTCCCGATGAACAGAGGCCAACACTTCACTGCAGACCACAGCAGAACATAAGCCAGTAATCCAGAGGCTAAAGCAGCTGTGATCCTGAGAGACAGCAGAAGACACTGATGTCACTGCGCTTCAGAAACTACTGATACATAAAGAGCATCGCCTCTCACCTTCTGCAGGCTGGTTGGGTTCAGCTGGGTTTTGTCAATGATTTTTATTGCAACCTGAATTTGGAGAGGAAGAGAAAGGGGGAGGTTAGGAAATCTGAAATCTTAGTTTTACTGTAAGACAAAAAACACACAAACAAATAAATAAAAAGAGAAAGAAAACCTGTGTGTTCATCAACGGACCACGAACCATAGACCTGCCCCTCCTGCCACACTCTGCCCCCTGATGGATGTTAGAAGTACCTCATTTGTGCTGTGTGGTTGTGGTTGCAATCCGTTACATAATCATGACATTCAGAACATTAACAAACTGTTTAAAAGATTCCAAGCTGCTCTAAACAAGTTTACAAATCATGACTTGTTAACATGTTTTTAAAGAGGAGTCTCGTTGACTGGCGGACTGTTGGATTCTGATAGAGAAGCAGCCGTTCTGCCCCTACTAGGCCTGCTTGTTTCAGTGATTATTTGAAGTGTGTGGATTCAGACGGATGGACGTGCAGTCACTGTAAATATAAATGGCATTTCAGAACACCAGTATATACTCAGAAACAGTCCCTTCACAGATCGAGCACCACACATTATCCAATACAGGATTGGTTCATATTTTTTTGGAAAGTTGCGACTAGTTCACTATTTCTACCTCAATTACTCGACTCCGACAAATACCCATAGTGCTCAGAGCACAGCTAACAGGGCTCATTAACGTGTGGACAGTAGACAGGGCTCATTAACGTGTGGACAGCAAACAGGGCTCATTAACGTGTGGACAGCAAACAGGGCTCATTAACGTGTGGACAGCAAACAGGGCTCATTAACGTGTGGACAGTAGACAGGGCTCATTAACGTGTGGACAGCAGACAGGGCTCATTAACGTGTGGACAGTAGACAGGGCTCATTAACGTGTGGACAGCAGACAGGGCTCATTAACGTGTGGACAGTAGACAGGGCTCATTAACGTGTGGACAGCAAACAGGGCTCATTAACGTGTGGACAGTAGACAGGGCTCATTAACGTGTGGACAGCAGACAGGGCTCATTAACGTGTGGACAGCAAACAGGGCTCATTAACGTGTGGACAGTAGACAGGGCTCATTAACGTGTGGACAGCAGACAGGGCTCATTAACGTGTGGACAGTAGACAGGGCTCATTAACGTGTGGACAGCAGACAGGGCTCATTAACGTGTGGACAGCAGACAGGGCTCATTAACGTGTGGACAGCAGACAGGGCTCATTAACGTGTGGACAGTAGACTGGGCTCATTAACGTGTGGACAGTAGACAGGGCTCATTAACGTGTGGACAGGGCTGATTGTGTGTTCAGCTCTCACCTCCCTGCCTGTGAGGATGTGTCTAGCCAGCTTGACCTTGGCGAAGTTGCCCTTGCCGATGGTCTTGAGCAGCCGGTAGTTGCCGATGTGCGGCTGCTCGTCCGTGCAGGATGCGATGGAGTTCCGACAGCGAGCGCCCAGCGACCGGCTCGACCAACCAGAGCCCTTCTCAGAGCGGCTTCCTGTCAGAGAGGCATGCTGGGAGGAGAGGGAGACAGGCAGTCAGTCAGAACATAAACTCCACAACATGGCTACTATGCCAAAACTGTGACATCACATTGCAACACTGTGACACTGAAACACAACACTGACGCAGCCCTGCACCCAGCCTGCTCTTCACAATCAGAGCGCAGCCCTGCACCCAGCCTGCTCTTCACAATCATAGCGCAGCCCTGCACCCAGCCTGCTCTTCACAATCAGAGCGCAGCCCTGCACCCAGCCTGCTCTTCACAATCAGAACGCAGCCCTGCACCCAGCCTGCTCTTCACAATCAGAGCGCAGCCCTGCACCCAGCCTGCTCTTCACAATCAGAGCGCAGCCCTGCACCCAGCCTGCTCTTCACAATCAGAGCACAGACCTGCACCCAGCCTGCTCTTCACAATCAGAGGCAGCCCTGCACCCAGCCTGCTCTTCACAATCACAGGCAGCCCTGCACCCAGCCTGCTCTTCACAATCACAGGCAGCCCTGCACCCAGCCTGCTCTTCACAATCAGAGACAGACCTGCACCCAGCCTGCTCTTCACAATCAGAGCGCAGCCCTGCACCCAGCCTGCTCTTCACAATCAGAGCGCAGCCCTGCACCCAGCCTGCTCTTCACAATCAGAGGCAGCCCTGCACCCAGCCTGCTCTTCACAATTAGAGGCAGCCCTGCACCCAGCCTGCTCTTCACAATCAGAGACAGCCCTGCACCCAGCCTGCTCTTCACAATCAGAGACAGACCTGCACCCAGCCTGCTCTTCACAATCAGAGCGCAGCCCTGCACCCAGCCTGCTCTTCACAATCAGAGCGCAGCCCTGCACCCAGCCTGCTCTTCACAATCAGAGCGCAGACCTGCACCCAGCCTGCTCTATCACACAAGGAGGGGTGTGTGTGCTAAATGGTTTCTAATATTTTGTCCATACCTCTAAATATGCTTAAACTCTCACACATGCAAACAGAGATAGTAACACACACACACAGACACAGGGACTCACAAAGCGACAGGCTCAGATACTAACACACACACACAGTAATACAAACCGATAGTAACACACAGATACACACATGGCGACAGGCTCAGACAGTAACACACTCAGGCACAGTCTGTCCTGCAGATTAACATGTTGTGTCAATGCTGACTCAGCACTCCTTGCCCCTCCCCCTCTCATTCTTATTCTCAGCTCTGCTCACTCTCACACACCTCTCTCCCCTTCACCTCCTCCCAGCTCTGTCAGCATTCCCCCTCCCTCCTCATCTCTCTGCTCTTTTCTTCATCTCTTCTAAAATCAGCATAAGGTTTCTTTCATAAGAGAGACTCCTCTGTTAGGTTAAGTTGTCTCTTTGATCTGCTTAAGAACCGGTTCAAATATCAATTCCTTCAATTGTATGAACAGCTTCAAATCAATATATAGCTCAAGAGCTTGTATTTTATTGGAACCTTAGAGCCTATACGAGTCTATATCGAATTGTAATGTCAGGAGAATCTGGTGGAAGTCTTGCTCTCACTAGTGTATTATTTAGTGTGACTCCCCTCATGCTCCTAAATTCTTCTCCTGGGATAACCAGGATTTGTTTTGTGGTCTTTCTGAAAGTTTTTATATTTTCGGTTTAATCTAGGAATCCATCCTTTATATTTTATAAAGTAGGGAGAAGATGATTTGCTGGTGGTCTGTTTCTTGCGCCTTGTTTTATTTAAATAACAATTGTTAAGATTATCCCACACAATGATAATCTAACTGTGCAGTTTTCATGTATAATCGCATGCTCCTCATTATAGTGCCTCCATAAACTTGCTATTATCCAGCTCCCCTTGATCTCTGTAGCTAGAAGGGCTGCCGTCCCCAGACCCCCCCACTTTAACCACTGCCCGTCTCCCTTCCCTTCCCTCTCTATTGATCCCTCTGTCAATTAATTCAGGCCACTGATTGATGAGCGCAGAGCTGCTAATGTGACTGAAACCCTGAGGGACAGAGAGAAGAGACCAGAGACACACACACCCTGTTTTTTTTCAGTATTTCTCAATAACCTCAACCCTTTCTAACAGCTACAGCTCACAATGGGCACACAGAGCAAGTTCATTCATGTTCACAAACTCTTTTTAAAACAAAGACGATGACTGTTTTTCACATAAATGAAATGATCCTGGCTGCGGGACATGAACACAGCACAGGAGCGGTGAGATTGCTGTGGGCGGCCGGCTGAGTGCAGCCTGGTTAGACAGTTTATTGACATTGTGAGGATGTTTTCGTGCTGCTGTCTGTAGACTGAGGCTACAGTATGGCTGTGTTCCTGGTTCGATATGAGACAGGAGATAGTGCAGCAGGGTCCACACAGAGACACAGACAGGGAGGTTGTCACCCCGCCTCTTATGATGCTCTCCGCTATGCACTGCAGCCCCTCGCAGAAACTAACGCCAGCCACCTCCTACTTACCAGAACGCACACTGCTTTTGAAAGACAGATTTCAACCAAGTTATTTGTAACGGTCTACAGTAAGTTAAAAGAAAGTTGAAACAAAAAAAAAAAAAAAAGCTGTAGCTATTTTCTAGCCTATAATTTAGAGTTTAACAACATATTATAAAAATATATTTGTAATGAGGGGTAGGGTCGGGAGAACACAACACTGCATGGTTTTTATTTAATAGCAAAAAAAGATCATGCTTTTGCAATCTGTGGGGAGGGGGAGCTAAACTATACAAAGTTTCAAAATTTTTCCTTTGAGGTGAATTTGTGCAATGATAGGGTTGATGTTGTCACGAAAACATGAGCAACTGAAATCTCCTGTGAACGAGAAAACAAGTGAACCAGAGAAACAGAGAGAGGAGCACAGCCTGCGAGCCAACCTGAACCAACAACACACACACACACACACACACACACACACTGACACTGCAAGAGGGCACACACACACACACACACACACACACACACACAACACACACACTGACACTGCAAGAGGGCACACACACCACACACACACACACACACACACACACACACACACACACTGACACTGCAAGAGGGCACACACACACACACACACACACACACACACACACACTGACACAGCAAGAGGGCACACACACACACACACACACACACTGACACAGCAAGAGGGCACACACACACACACACACACACACTGACACAGCAAGAGGGCACACACACACACACACACACACACTGACACAGCAAGAGGGCACACACAACCACACACAACCACACACACACTGACACAGCAAGAGGGCACACACACACACACACACACACACACACACACACACACACACACACACACACACACAGACACAGCAAGAGGGCACACACAACCACACACACACACACACACTGACACAGCAAGAGGGCACACACACACACACACACACTGACACAGCAAGAGGGCACACACACACACACACACACACACAGCAAGAGGGCACACACACACACACACACACTGACACAGCAAGAGGGCACACACACACACACACACACACACACACACACACACACTGACACAGCAAGAGGGCACACACACACACACACACACACACACTGACACAGCAAGAGGGCACACACACACACACACACACACACACACACACTGACACAGCAAGAGGGCACACACACACACACACACACACACTGACACAGCAAGAGGGCACACACACACACACACACACACACACTGACACAGCAAGAGGGCACACACACACACACACACACACACACACACACACACACACACAGCAAGAGGGCACACACACACACACACACACACACACACACACACTGACACAGCAAGAGGGCACACACACACACACACACACACACACACACACACACACAGCACAGCACACACACACACACACACACACACACTGACACAGCAAGAGGGCACACACAACCACACACACACACACACACTGACACAGCAAGAGGGCACACACACACACACACACACACACACTGACACAGCAAGAGGGCACACACACACACACACACACACTGACACAGCAAGAGGGCACACACAACCACACACACACACACACACTGACACAGCAAGAGGGCACACACAAACACACACACTGACACAGCAAGAGGGCACACACAACCACACACACACACACACACACACTGACACAGCAAGAGGGCACACACACACACACACACACACACACACACACTGACACAGCAAGAGGGCACACACACACACACACACACACTGACACAGCAAGAGGGCACACACACACAACACACACACACACACTGACACAGCAAGAGGGCACACACACACACACACACACACTGACACAGCAAGAGGGCACACACAACACACACACACACACACACTGACACAGCAAGAGGGCACACACACACACACACACACACACACTGACACAGCAAGAGGGCACACACACACACACACACACACACACTGACACAGCAAGAGGGCACACACCACACACACACACACACACTGACACAGCAAGAGGGCACACACACACACACACACACACACACACACGACACAGCAACAGCACACACACACACACACACACACACACTGACACAGCAAGAGGGCACACACACACACACACACACACACTGACACAGCAAGAGGGCACACACACACACACACACACACACTGACACAGCAAGAGGGCACACACAACACACACACACACACTGACACAGCAAGAGGGCACACACACACACACACACACACACAGCACACACACAGACAGACACACACACACTGACACAGCAAGAGGGCACACACACACACACACACACACTGACACAGCAAGAGGGCACACACACCCACACACACACACACACACACTGACACAGCAAGAGGGCACACACACACACACACACACACACTGACACAGCAAGAGGGCACACACACACACACACACACACACACTGACACAGCAAGAGGGCACACACAACACACACACACACACTGACACAGCAAGAGGGCACACACACACACACACACACACACTGACACAGCAAGAGGGCACACACACACACACACACACACACACACTGACACAGCAAGAGGGCACACACAACCACACACACACACACACACACACTGACACAGCAAGAGGGCACACACACACACACACACACACTGACACAGCAAGAGGGCACACACAACCACACACACACACTGACACAGCAAGAGGGCACACACACACACACACACACACACACACACACACACACACACACACACACACACACTGACACAGCAAGAGGGCACACACACACACACAGACACAGCAAGAGGGCACACACAACCACACACACACACACTGACACAGCAAGAGGGCACACACAACCACACACACTGACACAGCAAGAGGGCACACACAACCACACACACACACTGACACAGCAAGAGGGCACACACAACCACACACACACACTGACACAGCAAGAGGGCACACACAACCACACACACACACTGACACAGCAAGAGGGCACACACAACCACACACACACACAGACACAGCAAGAGGGCACACACACACACACACACACACTGACACAGCAAGAGGGCACACACAACCACACACACACACACACACACACACTGACACTGCAAGAGGGCACACACACACACACACACACACACTGACACAGCAAGAGGGCACACACAACCACACACACTGACACAGCAAGAGGGCACACACACACACACACACTGACACAGCAAGAGGGCACACACAACCACACACACACACTGACACAGCAAGAGGGCACACACAACCACACACACTGACACAGCAAGAGGGCACACACAACCACACACACGCACTGACACAGCAAGAGGGCACACACACACACACACACACACACACTGACACAGCAAGGGGGCACACACAACCACACACACACTGACACAGCAAGAGGGCACACACACACACACAGACACAGCAAGAGGGCACACACAACCACACACACACACACACACTGACACAGCAAGAGGGCACACACAACCACACACACTGACACAGCAAGAGGGCACACACAACCACACACACACACTGACACAGCAAGAGGGCACACACAACCACACACACACACTGACACAGCAAGAGGGCACACACAACCACACACACACACTGACACAGCAAGAGGGCACACACAACCACACACACACACACACACACTGACACAGCAAGAGGGCACACACAACCACACACACACACACACACAATAATACTGACACACACGTGGTTAATGGTTAATCACATCCGCCCGACCAGGCTAACTCATCAGGACAGGTTCTCTGTTTACTCTCTCAGGCCAGCTGTTCAGCAGTGGATTAACAGCCAGAGAGCCTCCTCAGTCAATACAGCAGCATCGCTGCACCACACAGACAGAGAGAGAGCCCTGCACCACACTGAGTGACAGAGAGAGAGCCCTGCACCACACAGAGACAGAGCCCTGCACCACAGAGACAGAGAGAGAGCCCCGCACCACACTGAGTGACAGAGAGAGAGCCCTGCACCACACAGAGTGACAGAGAGAGAGAGCCCTGCACCACACAGAGTAACAGAGAGAGAGAGCCCTGCAGCACACAGAGTGACAGAGAGAGAGAGCTCTGCAGCACACAGAGACAGAGAGAGAGCCCCGCACCACACAGAGACAGAGAGAGAAAGCCCTGCACCACACAGAGACAGAGAGAGAAAGCCCTGCACCACACAGAGTGACAGAGAGAGAGAGCCCTGCAGCACACAGAGACAGAGAGAGCCCCGCACCACAGACAGAGAGGGAGCCCCGCACCACACTGAGTGATAGAGAGAGAGCCCTGCACCACACAGAGTGATAGAGAGAAAGCCCTGCACCACACAGAGACAGAGAGAGAGCCCTGCACCACACTGAGACAGAGAGAGCCCTGCACCACACTGAGTGACAGAGAGCCCTGCACCACACAGAGACAGAGAGAGCCCTGCACCACACAGACAGAGAGAGAGCCCCGCACCACACTGAGTGACAGAGAGAGAGAGAGCCCTGCACCACACAGAGACAGAGAGAGCCCTGCAGCACACAGAGACAGAGAGAGCGCCCTGCACCACACAGAGACAGAGAGAGCGCCCTGCACCACGCAGAGACAGAGAGAGCCCTGCAGCACAGAGACAGAGAGAGCCCTGCAACACACAGAGACAGAGAGAGCCCTGCAACACACAGAGACAGAGAGAGAGCCCCGCACCACACAGAGACAGAGAGAGAGCCCTGCACCACACAGAGTGACAGAGAGAGAGCCCTGCACCACATAGAGACAGAGAGAGCGCCCTGCACCACACTGAGTGACAGAGAGAGAGCCCTGCACCACACTGAGTGACAGAGAGCCCCCCGCACCCACCCACCCACCACCACCACCACCACACTGAGTGGCAGAGAGCCCCCCACCAAACTCTGTACACTGGAACTATAGCCAGTGAGCCTCCTCAATTAATACAAGAGCATCCCCCCTGCAAACTGAGTGACAAAGAGGTAGAGAAAGGGAGTAAGCAAGGCTGAGCACACGGCATACACAAGAGAAAGGAAGCTGACCAAGGCTACACACACAGACATGCAGAGACACTGACATTGAGACACACACACGCAGACAACCATGGCTATGAGCTAGTCACACACACAACAGAGAAAAGCCGACCACACAGAGACACCAACATCGAGCCTACAGCATGTCGTAAAAGGAATTGAAGAACAGGAGTTGCCCCTGCACGCGTGCCCTCAGCCACAGCACTGTGAGCAGCACAGCTACAGCCGGACAACAAGAAGAACCGCCTAGTGAATTCAAATGAACACACCACACAGCAAGCCCATCTCCTGCCTGTCTGCCTGTGCCCCAGGTACTAGGATCCCCTCTGACTGAGCCCTGAGCCCAGCGCACACAAGGAGACAAGCTAACATGCCACAGAACTTCAATGAATGCTTTGAGAAATGAAATCACAGAAATACTGTAAATCGCACAGAACTTTCTCATAAGTCAAGTGCAAGTCAAGCAGCTCACAGCGTCGTTTACAAACTTTCCACACTGTGCGGGACCAGCTTGAAAGGGCTTCCTGGTGCATGCTGGATCTTCCACAGAGCAGGGTCACTACCCCTAAATACAGGAAGTGAGGGAGGAAGTGAAGAGGGACAGGAAGCCAGGCTACGAGGAGGCAGTAAAATGGACCAGGATGCTGTGTATATGCACAACTTATTGCTATCCCTGAAGAGGATCAGCTGTGAGCGAGGACGGGTCGGGACAATACTGCTGTGCTCAGACAATGAGCGAGATCACTGCAGAGCCACGAGTTTCATATCCAACACCAGCACGACAGGAATGAGGGGTTTTCATGTTCCAATAATCTTTCAAAATGCATTTCCAGATACTCTAACTTTGAGAAGTATAATTCCTACCCTATAAAAGTTTACACAAAATATCTAAAATGAACCTCATGACAACTAATACAGAAAGGAGTTAAACACTCTTCTGTAGGATGGTCGTTCTTGATTTCACACCTCATTCACACATGCATTGCCTTTGCACAATGTCTTTTTGATAATCTCATATATAAAAAGTCAGTTTATAAATTTTAGCCGAATACATTGTTTTCCATGCATTCGAAGGCAAAAAAAAACATGCCTGTGTCCGTCAGAAATGACACAACGGGTAGAAATGAGAAATCCGGATCACAACGGGTTTTGTCTTGCACTGATTTACCACTTTGCCAGAATTTGTGCAACAGTTTCTAAAATGGCAAGTGAAGAGAGAACGTTTGATGTTTTAGACAGCAGGAAGTGGAGAGAGCAGATCCGAATTCACACACAGTGATCTCTCCGAAAGCTCAGAGGTTGCTTCAGGTCTGGGAGGAGTCAGAATCAGGGGGACACACGCAGCACCTCACTCAAAAATGCTTTTTTATAATGTGATGCTATTTTCTGTTACGTGGAACTTAATAAAGGAGAATAAAACGGTGAGTTTTTTTCACTGTGCAACACCCCCTTTTCTACGTTTCAGATTCGGGAATTGAGTCAGTCAGGGGATACACCCCCTTTTAAAAGTGGATTTTATTTGAAGTGTTTATTCAGGTTAAATTTGATAGTTTGGGGGGCTCCCAAGTGGCGCATCCGGTAAAGGCACTCCGCGTGGAGTGCAGGACGCACCCTATACCCTGGAGGTCGCCGGTTCGAGTCCAGGCTATTCCACTGCCGACCGTGTACGGGAGCTCCCAGGGGGTGGCACACAATTGGTCGAGCGCTGCCCAGGGGCGCCTTAGGTTGGCCAGGGTGTCCTCAGCTCACTGCGCACCAGTGACCCCAGGTGCCTGCGGGCTTGCCTGTAAACTGCCCAGAACTGCGTTGTCCCCCGACTCCGTAGCTCTGAGGTGGCTACATGGTGGTTCTGTAGAGTGTAAAGAAGCGGTCGGCTGATGGCACACGCTTCGGAGGACAGCGTGTGTTCATCTTCACCGCTCCCGAGTTAGCGCGGGGGTGGTAGCGGTGAGCTGAGCTTAAAATAATTGTATAGAGTGTATAGAGTGTATAGAGTGTATAGAGTGTATAGAGTGTACAGTGTATAGAGTGTAGAGTGTACAGAGTGTACAGAGTGTACGAGTGTATAGAGTGTACAGTGTACAGAGTGTATAGAGTGTATAGAGTGTGTAGAGTGTATAGAGCGTATAGAGTGTACAGTGTACAGTGTATAGAGTGTACAGAGTGTATAGAGTGTATACAGTGTATAGTATATAGAGTGTATAGAGTGTATAGAGTGTACAGAGTGTATAGAGTGTATACAGTGTATAGTGTATAGAGTGTATAGAGTGTACAGAGTGTATAGAGTGTATAGTGTATAGAGTGTATACAGTGTATAGTATATAGAGTGTATAGAGTGTATAGAGTGTACAGCGTGTACAGAGTGTACAGTGTGTATAGAGTGTACAGAGTGTATAGAGTGTATAGTGTACAGAGTGTATAGAGTGTACAGAGTGTATAGAGTGTACAGAGTGTATAGAGTGTACAGAGTGTATAGAGTGTACAGAGTGTATAGTGTACAGAGTGTATAGAGTGTACAGTGTATAGAATGTACAGAGTGTATAGAGTGTACAGTGTACAGAGTGTATAGAATGTACAGAGTGTACGAGTGTATATAGTATATAGAGTGTATAGAGTGTATAGAGTGTACAGTGTACAGAGTGTATAGAGTGTATAGAGTGTACAGAGTGTACAGAGTGTATAGAGTGTACAGAGTGTATAGAGTGTATAGAGTGTGCAGTGTACAGTGTGTATAGAGTGTACAGAGTGTACGAGTGTATAGAGTGTATGAAGTGTATGGAGTGTATAGAGTGTATAGAGTGTATAGAGTGTACAGTGTATAGAGTGTATAGAGTGTATAGAGTGTATAGAGTGTATAGAGTGTATAGAGTGTACAGAGTGTACAGAATGTACAGAGTGTATAGAGTGTACAGTGTACAGAGTGTATAGAGTATAGAGTGTACAGAGTGTATAGAGTGTACAGAGTGTACGAGTGTATAGAGTGTACAGTGTACAGAGTGTATGGAGTGTATAGAGTGTATAGAGTGTATAGAGTGTACAGTGTACAGTGTACAGTGTACAGAGTGTATAGAGTGTATAGAGTGTACAGTGTACAGAGTGTATAGAGTGTACAGAGTGTATAGAGTGTACAGTGTACAGAGTGTATAGAGTGTACAGAGTGTATAGAGTGTACAGAGTGTATAGAATGTACAGAGTGTATAGAGTGTACAGTGTACAGAGTGTATAGAGTGTATAGAGTGTACAGTGTACAGAGTGTACAGAGTGTATAGAGTGTACAGTGTATAGAGTGTACAGAGTGTATAGAGTGTACAGAGTGTACAGAGCAGTGGTGCAACACAGTTGGCTTTTATTCCACTGCACCCTAGAGTACTTTATTGGACGTTACTAGAATCTTAATTGGTGCAATTAAATTATTTAGGGTATGGTTAGAACAAAAACCAAGAGGGACACTGGCATAGACAGTACAGAATATAGAGTGTATAGTGTACAGTGTACAGATATTAGATATTTGGCAAAATGCATGTCATTTAAAGCATATTGAAATCAGCTACCTCTGCCACACACAGATAGTGACAGACACACACACTGATAGAGTGACACACACACAGACACACACACACGCACACTGAAACACAAGCACACAAACACAGAGTGAAGCAGTGAAGCACAGCCTGGCTCCAGTGCTCAGTATAACCAGGCTGAGCCAGCACTGGGGTTCAGGGCAGTCTACTAAAGGGTTAACAGGACACCAAGCTTCCTGACTCCACTCAATTCATCCATTCAACCCACTGACACCCTCCCCTCCCCCTTCTGTGCCAACAGATCACACTCACAAGATCTCAAAAAAACCTGCTACCTCCAAGAGAGGACAGGGAGGGACAAGGGTCAGTTTAATTCAGCACTGGAGTGGAGTGCCCGGGGCTTGCTGTTTATATATCATTTTAGGGCTCTGAACTCTTGACCAGAGGGTCGTGGGTTCAATCCCAGGTGGGGGACACTGCTGCTGTACCCTTGAGCAAGGAACTTTACCTAGATTGCTCCAGTAAAAACCCAACTGTATAAATGGGTAATTATATGTAAAAAAATAATGTGATATCTTGTAACAATTGTAAGTCGCCCTGGATAAGGGCGTCTGCTAAGAAATTAATAATAATAATAATAATAATAATAATAATAATAATAATAATAATAATAATAATAATAATAATAGCAGCTATCAGCTTTAATCCTCCTCGATAAACACACCCTGCCAATGCAAATCCTGTGTGCATGTATGTATGTATGCATGCATGTATATATGTAAACAGCTACCGGAGTCTATGTTTAAGTCTCTATTTAACTACGTTTCTCTTGACTGCACAGAACCATACAAGCAGATACTGTATATTAAAAAGATACCGTGACACACACACACGTCTACAACCCGCGGTGTATATTATCTGCCAAACGAGGTGTACATACATACATACATACATACATACATGCATACATACATACATACATACATGTATGTCACCAATGACACAAGCTGGGCCCACACACACACACGTATATTAACATGTATGACATATCCACGGGTTTGGTGTGCGCACATAACTCAACATTAACAATTACGGTGGGTTATTTTCTCCTTGATAACATTACATTGTATTAACAATGTAGCAGCAGTACAGCCATGTATGTGATGCGGAGCCGCAGGACAACAATAGGGAGCGCGTCCGTGCTGTATACACGCTCTGCAGCATAGCAATATACTCGACTACAAAACACAGTGCGTTCATAATGCCTCATACACATGCACTACATTATATAATACAGATATCGCATTACCTTCTACTAGCTGTGTATAATAATAGCCTCGATAACACCATAATTAATGCTTTCGAGTGCAATTAATACCCTAAGATTAGAATTACAAGCGCCTCCTGTGCAAACCGGAATCCACAAGACGCGTATTAGAATGATTATCACTGTGTGATACAGAGGGGCCACAATGCTGGTGTTGGACTCCTGCATTCATTATAGGCCTGCCAGTTACAACAAGGACTCCCCCACACACACACCCCGCCGGGAAACCAAGCGCCACAAATCATAAACACACAACAACAACAATAACAGCAATAATTACTATAATAATAATAATAATAATAATAATAATAATAATAATAATAATAATAATAATAATAATAATAATAATAGTGTACTTACATGATCTGCATTTCGTTCATTCCCGGAAGGTAGCGCTGATCTGGATGACATGTTCCCTGAGTGCGAGTGTGTCTCTCTCTCTATATTCAATTATATTTATATAGCGCTAGCTCTCTCTGTCTCGTGTATATATTTACAGAATCCGTTCAGTTCAAAAGCACCCAGCTGTCATTCTCTCCACTCTCCTGAATCGATGGATGTCGCTACTCTGTGTTAAAGTCCCCGGGTTTCTTTTCCTTGTATAGCCGGGCTGCGTCTCCTCAGTTGATCCGCATTTTTGGGTGGTTGGGGGTGAAATAAAAAAGCATCGAACGACAGACCCACAAGAAAAGCTCAGCGCACAACGGAAGATATCAGAGGCTTTGCATTATTACTATTATTAGTATTGTATGAATGAGAACAATAATAAGAATAATGACAATAGCAGTATATTACTGACTTCCTCAATTCGTATTGTGCGCATCGCCGGATTTACAAGAAAACAAAACAACCACAATCTGGAATATCTGGTGGATCCGATTTAATGTGTATCCAATAATAATAATAATAATAATAATAATAATAATAATAATAATAATAATACAATGTATTAAACTATCTTCCCTGTCTTATTAAAAACATCCTCGCGTTCTGCTATTGAATGATAAATAAACGAACCGACCCCCCCATTTTGCATAAATTTCTCTCTCGCACACAGTCTATCTATTCAGTTGCCAGTGGAAAAACATTCAGAGAGATTTACAAGATCAAATCCGCGTTTAAAAACACACCGGCTTTCCTAAACGGAGGGGGGGAAGCTTCGATTAAAGACGGACTTCATCTCCGCCATAAACTCCCTTGTTTTTTAGAAGATGAATATGTATCGAAATTGCTCAGTTAAAAAATATCCATCCCGGAGCCATAGGAGAGAGAGAGGGCGAAGGAAGCGCGTCAAGCAGGGCTTGGGCTGGGCTGGAAACAGACTGCCCCCCTCCCCTTAAAGACACAGCGCACCTTTCCATATACCGCGCCGGAGCCGAGCGCGTTTTGAAGCCCTGAACACCGAACCGGCGTGTTTATAAACCACTGGTGTTGGACTGGGTTGTAAAATAATGTATTCCATCTTTCTGGCAACATAATGGAGTGCGAACCAGCTTAAAACCCATTATCTTACCTCTTATTAGCTTTATTAACATTAGCACTGGTTGCCCCTCTATAGAGAGTGCTAACAATCTTGAAAATCCATTCTCTTACTTCTTAGTAGCTTTATTAACAATATCACTGGTCCTCTTTTACTATGTTATTGAGAATATTTTGGTTTTCCACTTGTTTGGGTTTTTTTACATTAATTCAGGATTTGCAGATATTTCAAACACAGCGCTGTATAGGAGGGGAGAAGGGCAGGTTTGATATTGATGCTCTACAATGCAATGGATTTTAAAGGTCTTTGAAAGGTGTCTATGTCTTCGGGGGGAGAGAGGGAGAGTGAGGTGAGAGAGGGAGAGGGAGAGAGATGAGTGAGGAGAGGTCAGGGCAGGGCAGGGCAGGCAGGCAGGCTAGCTCATGCTGTGTGCTGTGCCTCGTTTCCATACTGATCGATACCCGGACAGTTCAATACAGCTCTTCAATGCGAGCAGAGCGCTGTGGCCGATTATTAACCTCCGAAGGAGACCTGATTGATATATGTACACAGATTGACACCATGGAGAATATAGAATCGTATTCTATGTTGCCATGGAAACAGAACGCCATATTGAACAAAAATATATCCTTGTAATAGTCACCTACACTGCTGTGAAAAAGTCTTAGACACGTTGCATTTTTCTACTCTGATGCATTATGAGCATCAACAATTTACTCAAAGCCTCCACTAGTGTTTTCTACTTTTATAACAACCTTGACTTGCATAAAGAAGGAAACACATTGAGTGAAATAGCTCGGATCACTCAATTTTCAAGGTGTGGTATCCGACGAATAATCAACAAGCACAGAGAAACATCATCTGTAATTGACAAACCCAGGACTAAGACCCAAAAAGCTGTCTAACAAGGATGAGCGATACTTGAAGATAATATCCTTAAGGAATAGAAAGAACTGTTGAATTGACAAAGAGAACTGGCAGAAGGCTCAGGTGTCGTTGTCGATTGTACATGTTCCTCTTTGAACATGGGTAAGGTCCCAGCATTCAATTATTACCGTATTACTTTGATTTACCGTCGCTCTTCAATAAGCGCCGCACTCAGATATCAGATTTGTAATAGACTCGCCCTTGAATACACGCCACTCTCAATAACGAAATATGTACATTTTTCCTTTCTGATCTGCGAGCCAGGGCCGCCGAGAGCCGTCATGGGCCCCGGGGAAGGATTGGTATGTTTTTTAGGTAAGTGAATACATTTTTTTTTTTGGTACAAACTCCACGTGTAATAGTCATTCATTGGAAGCTTACTTACCATCAAATAACATACGTTTTTAGCATAAACTACATTTTAATGGTGTTGCTATTCACTATTTTATTTATCCCGTGCCAAAAATAAACCACTCTTCTCTGCTCTTACAGTGCCTTGCAAAAGTATTAAGACCCCTGACCAATTCACTCATATTACTGAATTACAAATGGTACATTGAAATTTAATTCTGTTTGATATCTTATTTTAAAACACTGAAACTCAAAATCAATTATTGTAAGGTGACATTGGTTTTATGTTGGAAAATATTTTTAAGAAAAATAAAAAACTGAAATATCTTGCTTGCATAAGTATTCAACCCCTGTGCTGTGGAAGCTCCCAGTTTACACCAATGAAAGAAATTGCCCTAACGAGGACACAATTACCTTACCATTGGCCTCCACCTGTGAACCATTAAAGTTGCTGTCACATTTTCTGGATAAAAACCCCACTGTTGAAGGATCATTGGTCAGGCTGTGAATCTGAAGGAAAATGAAGACCAAAGAGCATTCTACAGAAGTTAGAGATAAAGTAATACAAATGCATAGATTAGGAAAGGGTACAAAATAATATCCAAGTGTTTGGATATCCCAGTGAGCACAGTTGGATCAATAATCAGGAAGTGGAAGCTGCATCACACCACCCAGGCACTGCCAAGAAAAGGCCATCCCTCAAAACTCAGCTCAAACAAGAAGGAGACTTGTGAGAGAAGCCACAGAGAGGCCAACAATCACTTTGAAGGAGCTACAGAGTTCAGTGGCTGGGAGTGGAGTAATGGTGCACCAGTCAACCATATCAAGAGCTCTGCATAACACTGGCCTGTATGGGAGGGTGGCAAGAAAGAAGCCGTTACTCAAAACGCACCATCTGAAAGCACGCCTGAGTTTGCCAGAAAGCATGAGAGTGACCCAGCTGTGATGTGGGAAAAGGTCTTGTGGTCAGATGAGACCAAGATAGAGCTTTTGGCCAAAACTCAAAGCGCCACGTGTGGCGAAACCTAACACTGCCCATGCCTCAAGACACACCATCCCTACAGTGAAGTATGGTGGTGGCAGCATCATGCTGTGGGGATGCTTCTCATCAGCAGGGACTGGGCATCTTGTTAAAATTGAAGGAAGAATGGATGAAGCAAAATACAGGGAAATACTGCAAGAAAACCTTCTTCAGTCCGCTAAAAAACTGAAACTTGGGAGGAAATTCACCTTTCAGCAGGACAATGATCCCAGGCACAAGGCCAAAGCAACATTGGAGTGGCTCAAGAACAAAAAGGTGAATGTCCTACAGTGGCCCAGTCAAAATCCTGATCTCAATCCCATTGAGAATCTGTGGCACTATTTGAAAATTGCGGTCCACAAACGTCGTCCAACCAACCTGAACAACCTGGAGCAAATCTGCCAAGAAGAATGAGCCAAAATCACTCCGACACTGTGTGCAAAGCTGGTACATACTTACCCCAAAAGACTTAAAGCTGTTATTCCAGCGAAACGTGGCTCTAGCAAATATTAATGTGTGGGGGGTTGAATACTTATGCAAGCAAGATATTACAGTTTTTTATTTTTCTTAAAAATATTTCCCAACATAAAACCAATGTCACCTTACAATAATTGATTTTGAGTTTCAGTGTTTTAAAATAAAATATCAAACAGAACGAAATTTCAGTGTACCATTTGTAATTCAGTAATATGAGAGAATTGGTCAGGGGTCTAAATACTTTTGCAAGGCACTGTATATTTGTATTTTAAGCAATATAACCGATCATTCTCTAATTGTGTTTACCACCAGCTGAAGAAAGTACTTCATTTATTTTACACGATACAATTTTTCTAACAAACTGCTGCACCACATTGTTTTGAGCAAATTATAGATCTTAATAATAGAATAATTCATACTGTGGTATATATTGTGCAACTTTAGGGTTCTTTTAAAGTTTTTAAAAGTCTTTAAAAAAATACATAAAATTGCTGTGTCTTTTTTCAGCTTTTTGGTGTAGTAAAATATGAAATGCGAAAGTTCAAATCATTGTGTGAAAGGAAGTGTTTGACAGCGCCTGGATACACAATCATTACACAACAGAAGCACATCGGCTCGGTGTGCAGTATGGGAGGTTTTCTTTTTAATTTGTTGGTGGGAACGCAAAGGGTATTGTCCAGGGCTAGTTGTTTTAAAATATTTTATATATATTTAAAAAAAAAAGTTCCCCTTCATCAGGGCCCCCTTCAGGCTAGTCTCTTCGAGGCGTTGGGTCCCGGGGAAATTTCCCCGTCCTCCCCACCCTCTCGATGGGCCTGCTGCAAGCTCAACAGCTTTTCAGTTTAAAGTTGTAGGACTTCTTTGCCATCCTGATTAAGTTGTATGTGCAGAAATAAACTTTATTGAAATGTATTTTACTGTAAATTTAACTGTGTTATTTTATTATTACACCAAGACCGAGAAACCAGGAAAAAAACAACAATAATAATAATAATAATAATAATAATAATAATAATAATAATAATAATAATAATAAAGACTACAAGTCTCAAAATGTTACAACCCTCCTAGAATTATTAGGAATATTATGTAAACATATGTAAGCAATCAATGATACTTTTTTTATTTATTTATTTTTGGCTTTTGTATATAAACCTGCAAAACAAATATTGGAAATGCTGTACAGAAAAGTTAGATCTAAAAAGAATGAATTAATTTACCACAAACGCTTTTAGAGATGGCCATTGCTTTTTCTTGCAGGGTTTTAGTCAGGGCTGGTTCATACTTCTGAAGTAGATGAATGTGGTGCGTCGGGCGCAGACAGCTATACAAGCTCTCCAGCTTTATTATTCGCTGTATGAATGATGTATCGTGTCGAAGCCAAAAGTTCCTCAAAGTCTTGCTCCATGATGGTTACCAGTGTATGACCAGGTAGCAAATGTTGACATTTTTCAACATCATCCGACCCCCTGCGATTTCGTGTGAGAAAAGGCTGTATGACTTTCCAAAAAAGACGCACATCACAAGAGTGTGGATGACGTTATTCCGACCGGAGACCCTCGACTCCAACCAGAAATGACGTCAGAGTCTGAAGTATGAACCAACCTTTACTTTCATTTTTGCAAAGTTGCTTTTCAAATCTAGAGTAATTAGTCATATTTAAAAGTGATTATATTCGGGACCATGTGGCATAGCCTATATACCCCCAACATCTACCAAATAAAAATACTACGTGTTTGTACAATGAACTCCTATCCAATACACAGTATGTGATCCTTAGCAGGTCAGTGGTTTTGGTTCTTGGTAAAGCTACCAACCGTCCCGATTTTCCCGGGACAGTGCCCTTTTTAGGGAGCTCGTCCTGGTGTCCTCACAGGTTTAGTAAAATGTTACTTTTGTCCAGCTTTTGGGTAGTTGTCCCGTCTATGTCCCATTTTTCATGAGCGTCTGTGTTTGGTCGGTAATAAGGCACCACCATGATGGACTGCGGTAAATCTAAAGAGGAACCGAGCCGTTGTGGGTTCTTTCTGAGCTGCTCTGACTGGGGGTTCAGTTATTTAACGCACCAACTGTTGCTTAATTAACACTAATCACCTGAGGGTGTCAGTCAGGCTGTTGTTCTAGAAGCTCTGCGGCGAACAAAATTATTGAGGAGGTGAGCGGAAATTAATTTTTTATTGAAAGAACACCCAAATAAATTGTTTGTAAATTATACTCAGAAGAAAGAGTATTATTTTATATATACAGTGTGTAATATATATATATATATATATATATATATATATATATATATATATATATATATATATATATATATATTGTAAACAGGCTGCGCTCTCTGCGGTTCGTTTGCCCCTTTTAATGAGACCCAGACACACAGGTTTGAAGTTTTAAGCACTTACGCGTACATTTAATAATACAAAAATAAAACAAAACAAAAACAAAACGTAGCTCTTTTCGAGCGTTAACTAAACACAGGAACAGCCCTGTCTAGCATGGGACAGCTAAGCTGTTTGCCCGATACAAAACAAAAACACACAGTTTTTAACAAATAACCAAACTACACATGGTACCTTTGATACGATTGAGCGCACTATGAATCGGGCTCCTTCACACAGCAGCAGCCCTGAAGAGACTGGCTGCTTTCTTGGGGATTGCACAAATTAGTTCAGGTGCAGGGATTCAAGTGAATGATTAATTAGCAATCGAGTCCCGGCACAGCTGTAGATAAAAGCAGCACAAACTTCTCACTTGGGGGTTGGTGTGTTCAGAGACGGAACGGGAGTCGTGAGTATCAGAGAAAACCAGAGAGAGAGTAAAGAGTTTTGTTTAAATCTTTTTGTTTGTAATAAACGTGCGCATCAGCGCTTTCATACCCCAGTCCGAACTGTCTTCTTCCTGGTCTGATGTCACCCGCAAGCCATCGTGCCACATGTGGTGTCAGGTGGGATAGCGGCGCCTCCAGAGACTCAGACCAGGAACAGTACTGCGGGTTTGTTTTTGTTTTTGAAAAATAATTAAATAAATAAAAAGAATAATTAAATGAAGAAAAAGGGGAAGAGAGTCGGATCATGGAGACAAGCGAGGACAGTGCTGCCGGCCTGAGTGGAGAAAATACACTGTGAGCTGGAGGGCTGCCTCACCTGCCTGAAAGGGGAAGAGCGCTCTACCATGTGCGGCCTCGTTCATGAGCCCCTTCAGTCATGCACCAGAGAGAAAGAAAAGGGGGCCGGACGAGAGCGTGGAGGAGCAGCAGCGCAGGTTGGAGGCAGAAGGGGTGCCTATGTGTGAGGAGAGTGGGGAAATTGGGCACATTTATGGAGAGAGGCCCATGGGCAGACCTCCTCTTCAAAAAGGCCTACTTTGGCCAAGAGGTGGAGTCAACTAAGGAGGATTCCCCCACCTTCGCAGTGTTTCCTTCCCCCTCCTACTACAGCGAGATTGAGGCCTGCAGGGAGCAGGGGCATTTCCCTGATAACTGCCCCCTCTCAGAGGTAGAGGAGGAAGAGGACCACCTACCGGCCCAAGGAGAAAGAAGGGAAGGAACAGCCATCCCCGGAAGAAGGGGATGAAGCCGGTGCAAGCTCCAGCACCCACGAGGGAAGAGCACGCATGCCAGCACCCACAAAGGAGGAGCACGAGGGCGATGTTGGACTGGCTGATGGACCCTGGGGAGAATCCTGAGGTGGCCCTCCCAAGGGCAGTGGACCTGCTGTGGGCCAGAGATGGGAAGCAGTGGGAAGACTGGGAGCTACAACATCGCCCTCGCAGACATAGCAGCCATGGTGTTCCATTACCTGGCTGCAGCTATGGAAATCGACCTGCTGCTCGCACCACCAAATGCAGTAGGTACGTCCACGCCAGAGACCGAGGGAGAGCCACACCAGCCCCCCGCGACCGAGAGAGAACTGCACCAGTCCCCAGTGATAGAGGGAGACTATCTGCTGCTCTTGCCTTCGCTGCCAAGGGGAGACTACTCGTTGCTCCTGCCTACATTTCCTGGTGAGACCAACTAACCATCGCCCAGGGAGGCCAGTTTGCCATCGCCTGGGGATGCCTGCACAACACCACCTGGGGATGCCTGCTTATCATTGCCCGGGACTTTGTTGAATCCAACAGCAGCAGTTGCGCTACCAGAAATTCTGGGGCTGGAGCCCAAGAGAAGGGAGCTGCCTGCTACAGAGAATGGGGGAGAGGTGAGGAGACCACCTCCATCCACAATAGTTGCACTACCAGAGGACGCAGCACTGCTGCCACTGCCGGAGTGTCCCGCTCTGAGGGCAGCATTATAACTGCCAGAGTATGCAGCGCTGCTGCCACTGCCGGAGTATCCCGTGCTGAGAACCGCTGCCAGCGCCAGTGCCACTTCCGGAGTGCACCACACCTCTATAAGACCTGCTGTTGCTGGAGGAGCCAGCCTTGGCGCTCTCAGCATTGCCACTGCCAGCATTACCAATGGCAGCATTTCTGCTGCCAGGATTGTCTTTGCCAGAGGAGCCAGTCGGTTCGCTGTCAGCATTACCGCTGCCAGCGTGGCCCCTGCCGGTTACACGTTCTGAGGAGGCGACAGTGTGCCACCCCATTGTCAGCCTTTCCACAGCCAGTAGGGCCACTGGAGGAGGAACTTGCACCACTGTCTGCATTATCACGACAACCTTGCTGCTCATGGGCCCATTGATACCTCCGTGCTTGGCTCAAGACTTTTGAGCTTTTAAAGCGGGAGGTGGCCTTTAAGACCATGTGTGCTGTGCACAAGGGGGGAGATGTGTGACAGGGTACCTCTCGCCCCTGGGTGTATTTGGTTTATTTTTGTAGTGTGGGTTATGCAGCACGGGTGATTTAAGATGTATGTTGGTATTTGGGCATGGGGAATGTACAAATTAGTTCATGTGCAGACCGGCACAGCGGTAGATAAAAGCAGCACAAATGTCTCACTTGGGGGTTGGTTTGTTCAGAGATGGAACGTGAGTTGTGAGTAGCAGAGAAAACCAAAGAGAATAAAGAATTGCTGCATGTGCTGGGTATCCACAGGCACAATGCTTGTTTGTTTTGTTCCATGTTTGTTTTGTCTGGTGCAGTGCAGTACAGCTAAGTACAGTGCAGCTCAGTACAGCGCAGTGCAGCTCAGTTCAGTGCAGTCAGTTCAGCTCAGTGCAGTACAGTGCAGTGTGTTTCAGCTCAGTACAGTGCAGTTCAGAGTGGTGCAATACAGTACAGTGCAGCGCAATGCAGTACAGTTCAGTAGTGCAGTACTGTACAGAGCAGTGTAGTGCAACTACCCCCTATCCTTCAGAACAGGATTCTGAAAGATATGTACACTAGGACAGTTTAGGACAGTTCAGTCTTTTCAACTTGTGCCCTATTGCATTCTGGTAAGTGTAGTTCTGCCGTGAAAGGTCAAACATACCAGCATGCATCAGGGTGAGAGTTGAAAAGCCTGACCTGTACATGGAGTCCTATGGTAACTCTACTCTTGCAGTATTTGGGTCCAGTAAACTTGATTTTCTCTTTCTCTGTATCCTTTATTCTTGTAATTGTCCCGTTTTAAACTTGTTGGTCAGATTATATATAAAATAAACTCTTTAATTCAACAGTTATCCTGTTTGAGGCAGAGGCGCAGAAAGACAGGCCAATGCAAAACTGTACTACAGTCTTTCAAACCCATGAAACGCTCTGTTTGAGCCGCTGCTTGTTCTTGAGCCGCTGCTTGTTCTTGAGACGCTGCTTGTTCTTGAGACGCTGCTTGTTCTTGAGCCGCTGCTTGTTCTTGAGACGCTGCTTGTTCTTGAGACGCTGCTTGTTCTTGAGCCGCTGCTTGTTCTTGAGCCGCTGCTTGTTCTTGAGCCGCTGCTTGTTCTTGAGACGCTGCTTGTTCTTGAGCCGCTGCTTGTTCTTGAGCCGCTGCTTGTTCTTGAGACGCTGCTTGTTCTTGAGACGCTGCTTGTTCTTGAGACGCTGCTTGTTCTTGAGACGCTGCTTGTTCTTGAGCCGCTGCTTGTTCTTGAGCCGCTGCTTGTTCTTGAGCCGCTGCTTGTTCTTGAGACGCTGCTTGTTCTTGAGACGCGTGCTCTCTTCTCATGATGGTACAGTGAACGCGCTGATAGTGAGCGAGATTGCCGCTGACAGGCTAAAAGTAATACATTTTGTTTAACAATATCAAGGGTTGAAAAATGAAATTAATTACCCTAAATGCGATTCTTCTATGTAACCTTAAACCCCAGCCTTACCCCTAACCCGAAATAACAGGACTGCAAACTAACATTAGCTGGACTGACCAACTTAGAACAAAAGCAGAAAGGAGATGGATAATTCAATTAAACACAATGACACCGCTAGGAGGACATGAAAGGAGTCTGTCTACAAGATGAACAATATTTTTGTAGGTAAATGGAGAGCTAATATCTTTTTTTTTTCAAGAACCACATTTATACAACCATAAACACCCTAACCCTAACCTAATGTTAAGGTAGATGTGTGCATGTATTAAGAACTGATTTAAATCGGTATTGGAATTCTCTCAACTGGCCCGTTAGTTTACTTTCCAGAATCCCCGAAACAAACTCACTTCCTGTTAAGTGCTTCTCCTTTCTGCCGATATAGCTGCAAATATTCTTATAGCCAATGGCTCCCCCTTGCGGTGAAACTGAATTTGCTCAATTGCAATGCATACCTCCAGCAATACAACTCACTCAGTCAAATTATTCAGAAACATGAACCATTAATACCCCTTTTAGCATCTCCAGGTTAATTGTTGTTTAATACATTTTATTTTTACAAAGTTCTCAAAGTACTATACATTCAAACAGAGGTACCTGGCTGGGTTTAACAGATGAAAACAGTAAAACTGTTCAATCATCACGATTTAGTACACAAAAATAAAATAAAATTAAACTTATTGGTTACATGTTTAATAATTAATAGCCTGTTTAACTTCCTGGACCATGACTATTTTTTTTATTTTAATTTTATCCTGGTGCTACCAGTGAAGTTAGTCTTTTACATGTGTGTGTGTATGAGAGAGAGAGCCCTCCCTGCACCACCACACACAACACAGCCATCACACCCCCACCTCCCCTGACACACACTCCACTCCCCCACTGACACACAGCCCCCTGACACACAGCTCCCCTGACACACAGCCCCCTGACACACAGCTCCCCTGACACACAGCCCCCTGACACACAGCTCCCCTGACACACAGCCCCCTGACACACAGCTCCCCCTGACACACAGCCCCCTGACACACAGCTCCCCTGACACACAGCCCCCTGACACACAGCCCCCTGACACACAGCCCCCTGACACACAGCCCCCTGACACACAGCCCCCTGACACACAGCCCCCTGACACACAGCCCCCTGACACACAGCCCCCCTGACACACAGCCCCCCTGACACACAGCCCCCTGACACACAGCCCCCTGACACACAGCCCCCTGACACACCCCTGACACACAGCCCCCTGACACACAGCTCCCCTGACACACAGCCCCCTGACACACAGCCCCCTGACACACAGCTCCCCTGACACACAGCCCCCTGACACACAGCCCCCTGACACACAGCTCCCCTGACACACAGCCCCTGACACACAGCCCCCTCCTGACACACAGCCCCTCCCAAACACACCAGCCATAAGGAAGACCAAAGCAGAAGTGGCCCTTCTCACTGACTCCAATGGGAAATACCTCGACACGCGGAGGCTGTTCCCCGGCCGTCACGTGAATAAGATAAGTTGTGTGAACACGGAGCGAGCCCTGCAGCTGCTGGACCGCCACACTCTGGGGAGCCCAGCCTGCATCGTCATCCACACCGGCACCAACGACCTGGGCTCCCTGCGCCAGCACACCGGCAGAGCCATGAAGAGAGTGGCAGAGAGAGCCTCGCTGGAGTTCCCCGCCTCCAGAGTGGTGATCTCCACACTGCTACCACGAGCCGACACCCCCCCACACATCATCGAGGCCATCAACACAGAGCTAGCCAGGGGCTGTGCCACCCTGCCCAATGTGCACCTGGCACACCATCCTGCTGTGGGCCCCTGGCACCTGTACGACAAGGTGCACCTCAACAAGAAGGGGGTAGGGGTATTCGCCAGGACCCTGAAGGATGCAGCCCTCGGCCGTGGCCCAACCAGCCCCCGTCTCAACACGCCCAGCAGAGCCCAGTGGAGCAAGAAACCCCCAGGTGCCACAGCACACCCCCCCGCGCCCCACACCCTCCATGCAGCACCCCCCGCCCCACACCCTCCATGCAGCACCCCAGCCCCACACCCTCCATGCAGCACCCCCAGCCCCCACGCACCTGGCCCGCCTCCCCAGGCCTCCTCCTGCCAGGCCCAACGCCCCCAGCAGCAGCTCAGCTACGCCGCAGCCCTGGCCCAGCCGCCCCCACGCCCCCATTGAGCTGGGTGAGATCAGGCAGCTCCTCAGCATGCTGTGCTCCAGACTGCTGAACTGAGCTCCACTGCACCCGGGAACAGCACTGCCTGTATGTATACATCTGGATAGCTCTATACACATTGAAAATATACATGAAAACTAAAAAGTAATAAATAAACAGGTAAATAAATTATATATATATATATATATATATATATATGTGTGTGTATATGTGTGTGTGTATATATACGGTATATATATGTATGTGTGTACTTATATACAGTATAGATAAGTACCAAAATCTATTTTTGTGTTGCTGTTTGCATTATATTTCACTAGAATTAATAAGTATAAAAACAAACAAAAAAATATATATATAAGCAAAAATAAACATGAGATCTTTTTCAGTGAGTTGTTGGAACATACAGGGTTTGTATTCCTCGGCTTTCGGGCTGAAGAGCACAGACCCTGAGTTTATTAAAAATGTAAATAACTTAGACGTTCTCATTTTGTTAGAGACGTGGTGCCGCACAGACGTGATCACTCACTGCCCCTCAGGCTACAGGGAGGTAATAGTGCCCTCTATCAAACGGAGTACTGTCCGGCGCGGCAGGGACTCTGGGGGGATTATAGTGTGGTACAGAGAGGAGCTCGTCAACTACATCAGCTCAATCAAACAGGGCCAAACACACACATGGCTCAAAATTAACAAGGGACTAGCCCAGTGTGAAAATGATATTTACCTGTGTGCAGCATACACGCCCCCTTCTGAATCCCCCTATTATAATGAAGAATATTTTAACACCCTCCACACAGAGATCAGCCACTTCCAGGTCCAGGGGAATGTGCTGCTCTGTGGGGATTTTAACGCCAGGACAGGCTCAGAGCCTGACTGTATAAAGTCCCAGGGTAACAGGCATGTACTTGGAAAGAGCCCTCTGTACCTCACACCTACTACAATCCAGAGAAACAACCTGACCCTGTCGTAAACAAGAACGGGAGAGAATTAGTGCATCTCTGTCAAGCCCTGGGTCTGTACATCGTTAATGGCAGGATCAGAGGGGACTCTTTAGGGAGGTTCACGTTTTGCTCAGCTCTTGGGACAAGCGTAGTCGACTATGCCATCACTGACATGGACCCTCCTCTCTTAATGCATTCACTGTCAGGCAACAAACCCTCTATCGGACCACAATCAAATCACTGTGTTCCTGAAAAGGACAGGTCAGTCTAGCACTGCACAGACACAGCCCAGTAAGCTGTACAATCTGAATCAAACATACAGATGGGCTTCAAATAGTGCAGAGGAATTTAACAAGGCAATCAGTTCTACTAAAATAACTAACCTCATGAACACTTTCCTCAACACACAGTACCAACCAAATGTGTCAGGACTAAATCTGGCAGTTAAAGACATCAATAAGATATTTGAGAATGCAGCCACAATGGCAAATCTTAAAAAGAACAAAAAGAAAATACAGCAGAAACAAAAACACAAACAAAGCTGGTTTGATGATGAGTGTAAATCTATTCGAACAAACCTAAGAAAATTATCCAATCAAAAACACCATCAACCACAAAACCCAGATTTACGCCAGAGTTACTGTGAGACCCTGAAATACTACAAACACACCCTGACACAGAAAAACAAAACACATCAACAAAACCCTTACTGACATAGAACAAGCTGTCGACAGAAACCAGTTCTGGGAAATGTGGAACAATTTAAACTCAACAAAAACAAGAACTGACAATACAAAATGGAACAACCTGGAAAAATTATTTTGAAAACCTTTATAAAGATATCCCTCAAAAAGATCTAACAGATAAACAAAATGAAACTAGAGAAAACTTAACTTACTAGAAAAATCAATTAAAGATAACCAAAATCCAATTGATGCTCCAATCACCCCACAAGAATTAACAAAGAAGCTCCAGGCACTTAAACCTGAAAAGCTCATGGCCCTGACAGCATCTGTACTGAGATGCTAAAACACAGCAGCCCTAAATTACAGGAGGCAATGCTTAAATTGTTCAACATGGTACTAAGTACTGGTTACTTCCCTGACATCTGGAACCAAGGGCTTATATCCCCAATTCACAAGAGTGGAGACAAATTCGACCCCAACAACTACCGGGCATCTGTGTGAGCAGTAATCTGGGGAAGGTGTTCTGCAGTATCATTAACGCCCGGATACTGGCCTTCCTTACCGAACACAATGTCCTGAGTAAGAGTCAGATTGATTCCTACCAAACCATCGCACAACTGACCATATCTACACCCTGCACACCCTAATAGATAAACATGTACACCAAAAAGTAAAGGCAAAATTTTCGCCTGCTTCATTGACTTTAAAAAGCCTTTGATTCAATTTGGCATGAAGGTTTATATTATAGAATTCTTCAAAGTGGTGTAGGGGTAAAGTCTATGACATAATAAAATCAATGTACACAGAAAACAAATGTGCAGTAAAAATTGGCAACAAAAGGACAGATTTCTTCACTCAGGGCGGGGTGAGGCAGGGCTGCAGTCTGAGTCCAACACTGTTCAATATTTACATCAATGAGTTAGCAACGATGTTGGAACGGTCTGCAGCCCCTGGCCTCACATTACATGACACTGAAGTCAAGTTCCTGCTCTACGCAGATGACCTGGTCCTGCTGTCACCCACAGAGCAGGGGCTGCAGCAGAGCCTGGCACTGCTAGAGCAGTACTGTCAGACCTGGGCCCTGGCAGTAAACCTCAAAAAGACCAATATAATGATTTTTCAAAAAAAGGCCAGATCTCAGGGAAACAGATATCACTTTACACTCGGCAACACCACCCTAGAGCACACCACCAGCTACACTTACCTGGGTCTGACCATCAGTGCGCCAGGCAGTTTTAACCTGGCAGTGAATGCACTAAAAGCAAAAGCACTCAGAGCTTTTTATGCCATCAAAAGGAGATTCTATAAAATCAATATACCTGTCAAAATCTGGCTAAAATTAATTGACAGTGTTATCCAGCCCATTGCGCTGTATGGAAGTGAGGTATGGGGTCCACTCAGTCAACAAGACTACACTAAATGGGACAAACACCCAATCGAGACCCTGCATGCTGAACTATACAAGAATACACTGCAGGTGCAAAGAAATACACCAAACCACGCATGCAGGGCAGAATTAGGCCGATACCCAGCTCTTATTAATATAAAGAAAAGAGCACTCAAATTCTGGTTGCACCTTGAAAAAGTGAACCTGACTCACTCCAGTACAAGGCCCTCCAGACCCAAGAGCTCAGCCCTGAAAAGAGTCCCCTATGCCAGCTGGCTTTGAAGCTCATCACACTGACCCTCCAATACTAACTCCAACCAGCTTCAGGTCAGCACTGCTTACCAGCCCCCAATCAGAGTAAACCAAATTATAAAACAAACCAAAACTCCTATCTGGAACACTGGGACACAGAAATAAAATCCCAAAATAAACTTGATTGCTATCGGGCCCTAAAAAGAAACTACAGCCTAGCAGAGTATCTCTCCACTGTCAGAGATACAAAGCAGAGACAGATCCTGACCAAGTACAGGCTCAGTGACCACAGCCTGGC
This sequence comes from Acipenser oxyrinchus oxyrinchus, assembly GCA_030684275.1. Taxonomy (NCBI): domain Eukaryota; kingdom Metazoa; phylum Chordata; class Actinopteri; order Acipenseriformes; family Acipenseridae; genus Acipenser; species Acipenser oxyrinchus. Next base: position 333,966 of record CM060302.1, read on the forward strand.
CATAGAGACAGGCAGACACAGGCAGACCTGGCTGCCCAAAGAAGATCGGCTCTGTGGTCACTGCGAGACAGGAGAGGTGGAAACTGAGATGCACTTTCTCCTACACTGTATAAAAATACAGCCAAATCAGAGAATCATTCTTCATTAAAATACAAGAAAAATATCCTGTTTTCAGACAAATGACAGACTCAGAGAAACTTGCTGTCCTCTTAGGGGAGGGACACACAGCTCCACTGGCTGCCAAATATGTAGCCACCTGCCACAACCTGAGGGACACGCAGTGACACGGCACAATTTAATAGTTTCAATATTATTATTTCAATATTTATTTCAATTTCTGTATTATTATTATTTATCTTCTATTTTATTTATTATTATTTTGTTACCATTGTTCCTTGTTTGTATATATATATGCATCTGTTCATAATATGTATGTATTTGCTTTGGCAACACTATGGAAAATAAGTGATGCCAATAAAGCACTTTGATTGAATTGAATTGAAAATTGAGAGAGAGAGAGAGAGAGAGAGAGAGAGAGAGAGAGAGAGAGAGAGAGAGAGAGAGAGAGAGAGAGAGCATGGCTAGTGTGTGTGAGGATAATTTAATCCAAGCATTCCACCCCATGCAGTATTGTTTATAATCTCTGGTGAGCATAAAGAATTGTATTTAAAACAGTAACAACTTTGATAACTTGAACAACATTTTAAATAAGGTTGCATTATGTGAGACAGTACAGAGGATCCACAATTGCAATGATCTGAACTAGGAGTGTAACCAAAGTGAACAGTTTAAACTTGTAACTTTAAAACAGCAAGTTGGTTTTCAGGGAGTCAGGTGTTGTGAAGCTGTATTTTTCCTCTTCTGTGCCGAGTGTCAGTTCTGTTGAAAAAAAGGCTGAAAAACAAGGTTAGGGAGTGTGTTAAAATGACGCGCTTTAACTACTTTGCCATTTTTATTTTTATGTTCACTAGTTTGTTCCAAGGGTGTTTGTGTTGCGTGTACCCTTTTGTGTGAAGTGGATTACCTTCAGTCAGAATCAGAGTGTATTACAAAGCATCTTCGTCTGTGGATGGGAGCTTTTCGGGTGGCCGATTTGAACGATGTTTATGGTGACTCCCTCATAGAAAATGCCGTTTTGCTCGAAGATTGAAAGCGGAGAGCCGGTTGCCGAGGTAGTTTCGATGTTGGAAACGTGCGTTTCTCTTGGATTTACCTGATTTTCAATGGATGTGGAGGGCTCTGAAGGGGTTTCTTTATCAAGTACACATAGAGAATTGTGGAGATGTGCTGTGTTTGAAGTGTGGAGATGTGCTGTGTTTGAAGTGTGGAGATGTGTTGTGTTTGAATTGTGGAGATGTGCTGTGTTTGAAGTGTGGAGATGTGCTGTGTTTGAAGTGTGGAGATGTGTTGTGTTTGAAGTGTGGAGATGTGCTGTGTTTGAATTGTGGAGATGTGTTGTGTTTGAATTGTGGAGATGTGCTGTGTTTGAAGTGTGGAGATGTGTTGTGTTTGAATTGTGGAGATGTGCTGTGTTTGAAGTGTGGAGATGTGTTTTTGTTTGAATTGTGGAGATGTGTTGTGTTTGAATTGTGGAGATGTGCTGTGTTTGAAGTGTGGAGATGTGTTTTTGTTTGAATTGTGGAGATGTGTTGTGTTTGAATTGTGGAGATGTGCTGTGTTTGAAGTGTGGAGATGTGTTGTGTTTGAATTGTGGAGATGTGCTGTGTTTGAATTGTGGACATGTGCTGTGTTTGAATTGTGCAGATGTTCTGTGTTTGAATTGTGCAGATGTGCTGTGTTTGAATTGTGCAGATGTGTTTCTGTTTGAATTGTGCAGATGTGTTGTGTTTGAATTGTGCAGATGTGCTGTGTTTGAATTGTGCAGATGTGTTTCTGTTTGAATTGTGCAGATGTGTTGTGTTTGAATTGTGGAGATGTGCTGTGTTTGAAGTGTGCAGATGTGTTTCTGTTTGAATTGTGCAGATGTGCTGTGTTTGAATTGTGCAGATGTGTTTCTGTTTGAATTGTGCAGATGTGTTGTGTTTGAATTGTGCAGATGTGCTGTGTTTGAAGTGTGCAGATGTGCTGTGTTTGAATTGTGCAGATGTGTTTTTGTTTGAATTGTGGAGATGTGCTGTGTTTGAAGTGTGGAGATGTGCTGTGTTTGAAGTGTGCAGATGTGCTGTGTTTGAATTGTGCAGATGTGTTTTTGTTTGAATTGTGGAGATGTGCTGTGTTTGAATTGTGGAGATGTGCTGTGTTTGAATTGTGCAGATGTGTTTCTGTTTGAAGTGTGGAGATGTGCTGTGTTTGAATTGTGGACATGTGCTGTGTTTGAAGTGTGGAGATGTGCTGTGTTTGAATTGTGGAGATGTGTTGTGTTTGAATTGTGCAGATGTGTTTCTGTTTGAATTGTGGAGATGTGTTGCTGTTTGACAGTTAGCTTCGCAGTTCGCGCTGCGGTAGCCCTCTGTTGCTGTACTAGTGAGCGCGTGTTTCTCATATCACACGGCCGTGTTTTAAGTGAAATATGAACTGGATGAGCCCATTGAAAAAATTGCTCACAGTTATTAAATATCTGTAATAAATTATGATCGTGTTATATACTTATTTTAACTGATTCAGTTGAATTGAAGAAAAATAAATGTTCTGGGTTTTCACTCTGTAACCCGATACCTGGGTAATGACCTAAGAAGTGAAACAGGAACAGACCTCCTCAAAATAAGGCAAGAAAACTAAGAACTTCCTGTAGCCTGGGCCTTGAATTAAATCAGAATTATGGCAGTGCCACAGCGATTCTAAAGTACAGATTTGATTAAGCCATAAATTATAAACCATTATTATTTGTTTATTTAGCAGACACCTTTATCCAAGGCGACTTACAGAGACTAGGGTGTGTGAACTATGCACCAGCTGCACAAGGAGGTTAAGTGACTTGCTCAGGGAGATAGTGGCTGAGGTGGGATTTGAATCAGGGACCTCCTGGTTACAAGCCCTTTTCTTTAACCACTGGACCACACAGCCTCCCCAAACCATGAACTATAAACTATAAACTATAAACCACAAACCACAAACCACAAACCACACAACCATGAACCACAAACCATGAACCACACAACCATGAACCATGATTTAATTCAGGCACTTGCGTAGCATCAGATATCCTATTTTAATGAACACTCCTGTTTGAATGAACACTCCTGTTTGAATGAACACAGCACAGACCTGCACGGCAGCTGAGACTGATGCACAGGGCAGTGGAGGGGAAACTGAGTCTATCCACTTCTCATTGAAAGAATAAAGCGCCCCATCTCTCCTGTATACGATCCTAGTATACACACAGTGATCAAGATAACAAGACATTTCTCCTGGCGTGTTTTTCTCACCCTGGTTAACAAACACAGTCATGAGGATCTTAAGCAAATCCTAACTCTATCAAGGGAGAGCCCAGGCATGTTACAATGTATTATATTATAAAGTGACTTAATGATGGGCAGAATCTCTTCCGATGAACCTTGAACTCACAGTCCTACACCACCACCACCACCACCACTGTAATAGGGGTGTAGGAACCTGCTGACTGTATTTACTTACTGTTCCAATTGCAGTGTCAGGTAACCACCACTAGGGTACCAGCAATGGCAGTCCTAGTGCGAGGTTTAATAAACACAAAACATTCCAAACAAAACACTGTTCAAAAGCACAACTAGAAAATAAAAGTTGGCCAGGCAGTGGTCGAGCGCTACTCCCCTAGACAGGAGGTCCCGCCCCTGGAACAGCCTCCCTGCCCCTCCTCTCTGTACTGATCCCCTCAGCTATGTCCCTATTCTGTCCAGTACTAGCGATGCTGATTAACACACACAGTGATCCTTCAATGGAGATTGCTGATTCAGTATACATGAGGCATCCCATACAGGTCTCACTAAGTTGGTTGCCATCTATAGTAGTGTTGCAAGGTTTATATTGAGTGCAGATTGCACCCAGCATCACTGTGCTCTGTATGAAAGTTTAGGGTGGCTCAGTCTGGACAGTAGAAGGCTCTGTCATTGTATGTTTAGTTCAAGCATCTCGTCTCTGGATTTCATTGCCTCGAATATAAAAATAGTCTCTTCACAATACCTTTTAAAATCCCTCAGAAATAGGTATTTGAAATCTGACCAGGGTTGCAAATCCTGTAAATACTGACTCTGACCAGGATCGTGGAAATTGGAATTGTTCTATTTTGGATGCTTTTATTTTCTATGAGTGTTTTTGTCCTGTTTGAATGATTTTTATAATGTTATGTCTGGCCGCTTCCTCCTGTTAGAACTCCCTTGTAATGAAATGTGCAGGTAGTGGACAAAAAATGGAAACACCTGGGTAAATGAGGGACACCAAGCATATTGAAAGCAAGGGCTTCCACACAGGTGTGGCTCATGCGTTAATTAAGAAAATAACATCCCAGCATGCTTAGGGGCATGTATAAAAATGCTGGACAGGCCTGGTTGCCTATAATTATGGTTAGCATGGCTGCAAGAGGAGACCTCAGAGAACTTTGAAAGAGGGGTGATTGTTGGGGCGCGTTTGGCTTCAGTGATCAAGTCAGCTCATCTTGCTGATGTTTCATGAGCAATGGTCTCTAAGGTGATGTCGGCATGGAACTCCGAGGGAAAGACATCATCAGCAAAGGGCAACAGTGGGCGGAAGCGCATACTCCAGGATCGTGATATCCGTGCATTAAATTGAAGTTAAAGGCAAAACAGGCGAGCAACTGCAGATCAATTGACTGCAAATTTCAACCTGGGGTGTGAGCAGCCAGTTTCATCAAAAACGGTCCGCCGAGAACTCCACAGAGCGGGATACCATAGTGGCCCAACGCCCTATCAAGTGACTTTACATTGGGGTTTCAATTTTTTTGTTCACTACCTGTATATCTCAAGGGTTCAATCCTGGTCAAATAAATGAAGCTTCAGCTGGTTCAATGCGACATGAACCAAATGAGGTGAACAGTGTCACAAAGCAATGGTTCATTGGGTTCAGTGAAGCATCACACGTGACCTGTGAGTGTTGCTGTTAGGAATCCTTGACGTTTCAGACACGGACAGTAACGAAGCCTGCAATGATGTCCCATGCAATCAATATGAACCTGACATGTACCCCTACTGGGAAGCATTGCCTACCCAGTCAGTGGAGGGGTACATTGTAACTGCTTTAGAGCTAGCGCCGCTAATAGACAGCAAATAGGGTTCAATTCCCTGCCCCTGCAGAAAAAAAATATTCTATAAGTTTGCAAAGAGTAGAAAAACATTGTGATTATAACTTGATTATTTCACTTCTGAAAGATCTTCAATCTTATATGAATTGTTTGATGTGCAAATGTACGAAGGAAAAACAAACAAACATGTAAGGTATTGGGAACCTTGTAGCATGACTGCTTTGATGGTTGCATGTTAGCACAAAGCTTGGTTCAAATCCAGCAAGGGGTAGTGTATATTTTATACATATGTTCATTTTACATGTTTGAATTACACCCTTGCCTTGACTTTAAATACGTTGGGTTGTGCAGATCTACCACTAGATGGCACTACAGAGAATGAAGCGCTGCATGTGATTCAGATTTGTGAACCTTTTGGTGATGCTGTGGTTCAAACAGCTCATTAATTTATGAGGCTTCACTTTACCCATCACTAGTTCTAACAATCCCGGTATACAAACAGTGACCAAATTAGCAAGACGTTTCTCCTTTCCTGTTTTACTGCATTCCTATATCTGTGGGGACTTCTCATTATATATATATATATATATATATATATATATATATATATATATATATATATATATATATATATATATAATATATTTATTATATATATCTTTATTTTTATACAGCGTCTTTCATAGTGGACCACCATCACAAAGCGCTTTACAGAGGTAGGCTGTGAACTGTGCATTACATTCAGAGTCACTTCTAATAGGACACTGATTTAACATCTCATCAGCAGGATGGAGCACAAGGAGGTTAAGTGACTTGCTGAGGGTCACACAGTGAGTCAGTCAGTGGCAGGGTGGGATGTGAAGCAGCGACCTTCTGGTTACATGCCCTGGACTTTAACCACTGGACCACACTGCCTCTCACTATATTTTTATTTACTATTTCTAACTCCAGTCAGACAAAACTCCACACAGGGTGAAAGTCGACAACAAACTAAATATTTTGGCACTTTTTTTTGAAGGCATATTTAGTTCTTAAAAACGTGTTTTACAAAGTGGGGACGTGACCACAACGTTGTTTTTTCAGGAGTTACTATCTTTGTGGGGACATTTTTTCAAATTTTGTCTGCACATTGATAGTAATACCTGCCCACACACACACACACACACTGAGATACAAACACGCACACACATACATACACACTGACACAGACATTTAAAGGTGTGCTAACCATGTTTATTACCTCCCCCCCCGTTCAATAGGCAGAGCACTCTGCCATGGCGCTGCGTAACCTACCGTTAGCTCTTACGATTCGCAGTATCTGGGATTTATAATAGAAGTGATGAAACTAAAATCTGAGAAAACTAAAATCCTAATGAAAGTTGTAATGAAGTACTTAAATATATCGGAAATAATGATGGAAGAAACATGCAAAATGATTAATACGGCTAGCCAGCAGGGTGATGAGATAAGATAAGCTATGGATATGAACATAATACAATGGAATGCCAGAAGTTTAATGGCAAATTGTCAAGAATTCAAAAGGTTTATTAGTGAGCGGGGTAAATCACCGGAGATTATTTGTGTGCAGGAAACTTGGTTAAAGGAACAACTGAAATGCAGTATTTTAGGATATGAAGCAATAAGGAGGCACAGGAATAATGTGGGTGGGGGGTGTTGTATATTTGTGAGGAATAACGTGGTATATAGGAAAATAAATACCTATAAAGAATTAGAATACGGTGCAAGAGCAGTTAAATGTAATGGTAGTGAAGGAGTTGTTTTACATTTTTATAATCCAGGAAATAAATTGATGTTGAAGGTATTAGAAAATGTAAATGTAAAGGGAATGAATCAGCTTATTATTTGGTGCGGTGACTTTAATGCACATAATATAGTGTAGAGAGAGGGGTACTGAGTATTCAGAGCTGTAGAGGGAGGGGTACTGAGTATTCAGAGCTGTAGAGGGAGGGGTACTGAGTATTCAGAGCTGTAGAGGGAGGGGTACTGAGTATTCAGAGCTGTAGAGGGAGGGGTACTGAGTATTCAGATCTGTAGAGGGAGGGGTACTGAGTTTTCAGAGCTGGAAAAGTGTTATGAATGTAAAATATATACAGTGCCTATAGTAAGTATTCACCCCCCTTAGATGTTTTCACAGTTTGTTATGTAACAACCTGAAATCTTGATGCATTTAAATGGGATTTGTTTTCCTTTGATTTACACAACCTACTCAACACTTTCAATGTGTGAAAAAATGGGGGGATGAAAAACAAATCAATTAAAAATAAAAACCTGAAAAGTCTTCATTAGATAAGTATTCACCCCCTTTGCTATGACACTCCTAAATAAGCTCAGGTGCAACCAATTGCCTTCAGAATTCACACAATAAGTTAAATGAGTCCATCTGTGTGCAATAAAAGTGGTTCACATCATTTCAGATTAAATACACCTGTCTCTAAGGTCCCACAGTTGGGTAGTGCATTCAAAGCAAAGATACTACCATGAAGACCAAGGAGCTTTCAAAACAACTCTGAATATCCCTTGGAGCACAGTCAAGTCGATCATTAAGAAGTGAAAGGTATATGGAACCACCCAGAATCTGCTTAGAGCAGGCCGTCCCAAACTGAGTAGCTGGGTAAGAAGGGCATTGCTCAGAGAAGCCAGCAAGAGTCCAATGACAACTCTGAAAGACCTACAGCATTCCATGGCTAAGATGGAATGAACTGTCCATGTGTCAACAATAGCTCAGGTACTCCACAAATCTGGCCTGTATGGAAGATTGGCAAGAAGGAAGCCATTTCTGAAAAAGCCCATGTAAAATCCTGCTTGGAATTTGCAAAAAGGTATGTGGGAGACTCTGAAAAGATGTGGTGAAAGATTCTGTGGTCCAATGAACAACAATTGAACTATTTGGCCTAAATGCAAAGCGTTATGTCTGGCGCAAACCCAACACAGCACATCACCAGGTAACACCATCCCTACTGTGAAGCATGGTGGTGGCAGCAGCATGCTATGGGGATGCGTTTCATCGGCAGGGACTGGGAAGCATGTCAGGGTAGAGGGCAAAATGGATGGAGCTAAATACAGGCAAATCCTTGAGGAAAACCTGCTTCAGTCTGCAAAAGACCTAAGACTGGGACGGAGATTCACCTTTCAGCAGGACAATGACCCCAAGTACACAGCCAAAGCGACACTGGAGTGGCTTAAAAACAAGAAAGTGAATGTCCTAGAGTGGCCCAATCAAAGCCCGGACTTGAATCCGATTGAGAATCTGTGGCAAGACTTGAAGATTACTGTCCACCACGATCCCCATCCAACTTGACAGAGCTTGAACAATTTTGCCAAGAAGAATGGGCCAATATTGCACGATCCAGATGTGCAAACCTGGTAGAGACTTACCCCAAAAGACTCACAGCTGTAATTGCTGCCAAAGGTGGTTCTACCAAGTATTGACTCAGGGGGGTGAATACTTATCTAACCAAGACATTTCAGTTTTTTTTATTTTTCATTAACTGTGTTTCACAATAAAAATTCTCTTGCCTCTTCAAAGTGTTGAGTAGGTTGTGTAAATCAAAGGAAAAAAAATCAAATTTAAAATGCATGAAGATTTCAGGTTATAGCACAACAAACTGTGAAAACGTCCAAGGGGGGTGAATACTTACGATAGGCACTGTAATGAAAAGATGCAGAGGCAGAGAAGTGGGCAAATAGATGGGGTTTTAATTTCAGTATTGAAAACAGAAACAATTTGTTTTCTTTAAAAAAGATTCCAGATGACAAAAACATATGTTTGTATAAGGAACTGAAAGGATGGCTTGAGTGGTGAGTGTGGGTCAGACCAGGAAATAAAACCAAAACACAAGTAGTGCGAGGCAAAACATAAGAACATAAGAAAGTTTACAAACGAGAGGAGGCCATTTGGCCCATCTTGCTTGTTTGGTTGTGTGGCAGGCTGGCTCGCAGTGGTGACGTCACGGACCAGGAAGTAACTGAATCACAACAATGGATGGGCGGGTGAAACTGAACGCAACGGCGTCCAGCTGATTTTATTAATAAACAAAGCAAAATATTTAAACAAAACAACAAAACAGAAACAAAAGGGCACGAGGGCCAAACGAATAAACAGACAAACAAGTAAGTGGCGTGCTGGCTAAACCAGCACGTTTTAGCAATTGTTTCTATGTCTTCTACGCGCTCTCTCTCCGCTCTCCCGTACTCTCTACTCCAACACTCCACCTGCAGAACGGACAACTGCTGGTTCTTATACTCTGGCCGAGGGGTTAACTAGTTGTTAATTATCTTATTACCCCTCGGCCACAGTCTGCATGCGTTTGGTAAGGATGCATGACTGTCAGCTAGTTAAATAATCAGTAGCTGATCAGTCATGCATCCTCACAGGGTTTTAAAATATAAATAATAAAAAGACGCGGCGCTTGTCACTGCGCCGCAAACAAAACACAAATAATAATAAATAGGGGCGGGACACTCCGCCACAGGTTGTTAGTAGCTTATTGATCCCAGATTCTCATCAAGCAGCTTCTTGAAGGATCCCAGGGTGTCAGCTTCAACAACATTACTGGGGAGATGGGATAATGGGTTGATTCTTAGGAGTCAAAAAGGTCCACCTGTGCTCTCCCGAACTTTTGCCAGATGAGGCTCACCACCTCTGGGTGAAACCTCCATTCTGAGGCACTGGGGACTCCCCTTGAAAGGAAATCTGCTGCCCAGTTTACCACCCCAGACAGATGTACTGCCTGCAGAGATAGGAGGTGATGGTGTGCCCAAAGCAACAGCCTGCGGGCTACCCGGTGGAGACTGGGGGACCTGAGGCCACCCTGGTGATTTATATAAGCTACCACAATATTGTTGTCTGTTCAGACAAGCATGCGTCTCCCCTGGACCTCCCCTGAATTTATATGGAGGCCCTGCCACAGGGCTTTCCATACTCGTTGCGCTCCCCTGCCATTCCACACGGCTCCCCAGCTGAGGCTGGACGCATCTGTGGTGATCACTTCCCTTCTGCCCAGCGCTACTCCTAAACGCAGGTGAGCAGGGTGTGTCCACCAGGATAGGGTCTGCAGACACTGCCAAGACGCTGTCAGCAGACTGCTGCGGTTAATAAGGGCTGAAAAATCTTGCTGTTGAACCAGGCTTGGTGAGAACGCCTGTGCAGAAGACCCAAGGGAAGGGTCTGGGAAGCTGCTGCCATCAAGCCTAGAAGCTGCTGAAACGTCAATTCTGTGCTTCACACAAGTGGCTGTTCTCTGCACTCTGTGCTGTCCACCCCTGACAAAGTGGATAGCATAGACCTGGAATCCAGATGCACTCCTAAATAGGAGGTTGTCTGCGAAGGTGTAAGCTGGCTCTTTGCATAGTTCACTGACAGACCCAACCGAAGCAGTTGGTCTGTGACGAGTTCTGTGTGGGCCTCTGCCTGTGCTGGAGACTGAGCACAAATGAGCCAGTCGTCCAGGTAATTGAGTACTCTGATGCCTTTGAGTCTCTATGGGGCCCATAATAGCCTCCATGCACTTTGAAAAGGCACAGGGAGCTAGAGAGAGGCCAATTGGCAATACCCGAAATTGATACGCGTTCCCTTGGAAAGTGAACCCGAGGTACCTCCTGTGCCCTGGTTTTATGGGGGTGTGAAAATAAGCATCCTTTAATTCCACTGTAGTGAACCAGTCATCTAGCCTTATTGACCGCAACAGCTGCTGCATAGTCAACATTTTGAACCCCCGTCGACTCACATACGGACTGACCTGTCTGAGGTCGAGGATTGGTTTGAGGTCACCATCCTGTTTGGGCACCAGGAAGTACCTGGAGTAAAATCCTTCCTCCAAATGAAGAGATAGCCCACTTCTGTAGCAGGGCTGCCACCTCCTGAGACAACACCAACTCGTCTCACTGGTCCGTGACTAACATTGTAATCACGCCCCGAAATGGAGGAGGACCATGTCCGAATCGTAGAGAAAAGTCGGTCTGTACAGTATTGAGCACCCAGGTGTCCGAGGTGCATTGACGCCAGTACTCCAGGTGACTCCCTGAAAAGGGGCCCTGGGCCGGTGGCAGCAAATTGCTAGGGTTGCTGCTTTGCTTGAGGTTTAGCCTTTTGCCTCTGCGCTTGACTTATTGAAGTTTCCTCTTTGCGCAGCCGCAGGTCTGTTGTGAAAACCTCCTTTGGCTTTAGCAGGAGCCGGCTGGGCCGGTCTCTGAGGGTGTTGGAACCTTGGCTTTACCTAGATTGCTCCAGTAAAAACCCAACTGTATAAATGGGTAATTGTATGTAAAAATAATAAAATACGTTACCACAATACTGCATGGGTCCTTTCCTGGTTATTTCTCGTAACCAAAGTGAAGGAACAGATTACGATTCTCTATCCCCTTTTATGCTGTCACACATGACCCCTTGGTAAAACAAGTGCAACCGCCTCTCCAATCTGCGGCTGCCTCGTCGTTTCAATTCCGGGTCAATGCGTTATTGCACCGGAGTCCCACCCCCTTTCTAGCTGGCCAACTTCCCTTGAACCCTGGGAAAGAACTGTCAGGCCAGCCCATCCAGGGAACTCTGTTCTCGCTGCTTAGGTACTCCCCGCCAGCTAGGAAAAACCAATGCTTTAAATCTGTCTGTTGATGGAACATTGCTTGAGTTCAGATCTAAGATGAAAAATTTGGGGGTGATTTTCGATCCTGGGTTAACTTTTGAATCACATGTGCTGAATACTGTCAAGGTTTCTTTTTTTCACCTTAGAAATATTGCCAGACTGCGTCCCATGCTTTCTCTACCTCCAGCTGAAAAACTGGTTCATGCTTTTGTTTTCTCCAGGATCGATTACTGCAACGCCCTGCTCGCTGGGGTGTCTAATAGCATCCTCACTAAAATTCAATTTGTCCAAAACTCTGCAGCCAGAATTTTGTCTCGGTCCCACTCAAGAGATCACATCACTCCTGTCTTGGAGGCCTTGCACTGGCTGCCCATCAGGTTTAGAATTGATTTTAAAATTTTAATGCTGACATATAAGGCTCTTCATGGGCGAGCTCCGACTTATCTGTCAGATCTTTAATCTTTTTACACTCTCACTCGCAACCTCCGCTCTGCTGATCTCAGACTGCTGTGTGTCCCGCCTGCTCGCCTGCGCTCTATGGGCGACAGGGTCTTCTGTTGCTATGCCCCCAAATTATGGAACTCTATTCCACTAGAGATCAGGGACTCAGCTTCTTTGAGTGTTTTTAAAGCTAATTTAAAGACTTACTTTTTTAGAAAGGTGTTTTTATGATTTTTTGATTGTTTTATTTCCTTGTGCTTTTTATGTATAATCTTTTATTTTATTTTATTGCTGTACTATTAATTATGAAGCACTCTGAGATGATTGCTTTTAAGGGTGTGTAACAGGGCGAGGTGCCCTGTACGTTTTGTTTATTTATTTTTAGATCGGGGTCTCCCCCTCCGCCCTGTGCAGTGTATTTTGTATTTGTTTTGTTTATTATATTGTATTTATATGACGGTGTAGACGTTTGTTTATTTTGTTATTATTTAGTAGCGTGGATGGGAAGCCCCATCCACAACACAATAATTAAACTCGTGCAGAAGGTGGCCATCTCCCGAATTAATTAAGTGATTAATTCTGTTGCTAATCGGGAGATGGTCACCTGAATATAAAAAGCCTGCAGCGCTCCATGTTTCGGGGTGGGTGTTTGAGGAGCGGAGAGAGCGAGAGTGGAGAGAACTGAGAGAGAGAAACAGTAAACGGTAGAACAGATGAAGGCGATTGCCCAGCCTGACCTATTCCGTGTGTATTTCTGTGTTTCGTGATTTGTTTATGTTTGAACCTTTTATTTCGCTTGGTGAGCAAAGTGTGTTTTTTTGTTTAAATATTTTATTTATGTTGTTGTGCTGAATAAAAACGGCACAGCCTTTACCTGCAGTACTTCCCTCGGTGTCAGTTTCCTTCCTGCTTCTGCCTGACGTCAGACCACTCAGTCACTCTGTCACAGGGTGCTATACAAAATAAAGTTTATTGTTATTATTATTATTATTATTATCGCCCTCACAGGTCGGGAGGGAGATTTACAACCAAGAATCACTGTATTTCTGTCACACAGCCATATAGCTGTCTTCTTGCGGCTATTAACGCAGCACGGTTCCTGCCCACTACCTGTCCGTTGAACTTCAATATACGGAGCAGGTTCTTATTCACCAGCCACAGTTCCTCAAGCTGCTGTGGTGTGGGTCTGTGGCTCTGGGAGAGAGACTTTAGCAAACAGCTCTGGTACAGTGCAAACGGTACGGTATGGTGCACAGAGCACGGTACACATGGTACAGTGCAAACGGTACGGTATGGTGCACAGGGCACGGTACACATGGTACAGTGCAAACGGTACGGTATGGTGCACAGAGCACGGTACACATGGTACAGTGCAACAGTGCAGTGCAGTGCATGGTACACATGGTACAGAGCACGGTACACTACCGTTACAGTAACCTCGTTCACTAAGAACGGTGGTAGATCAGTGACCTACAGTTACCGAAGAAGCAATATGCAGGGATGCCCATCTGAAGCCTCTGGCTTAACCAAGTACAGCCCTAAGACTGGAGGAAGCCTGCTGTCAAGCCTTCACTGGGGTACTGCAAGAAACCAGAGCGGCAAAAAACGCTGCAGGAAGGACTGCGAGCAGTCAGACCCGAAGCAGCGCTGAGCCCGGCGATGCTCGTGAATCGGTAAAGGTAACCTCGTTCGTTGTACAAAGTACCAGAGGGAACGAGAGCAGGTCTGGGACCTACAGTTACCACATAGGGAGGCCCACCTATAATGCTTTTGGCTAACCAACAGCTCGAAAACCGAGGAAAGCCTGACCCAGCGTGAGTGTTTCAGTCTAATGCAGGACTTCTGAACCCAGCAGCCACGTTAGTATTTCTGTGGAAAAAAACAGAAAATACAACAGAGAAAACATTTTAAAAAAAAATAAATTCAGTGGTCGCCAATTATTTTTATTGTTTTCTCCCCAATTTAGTAATGTCCAATTATTTTTGGCTCATCCCACGGCTACCACCCCTGCGCTGACTCGGGAGGGCGAAGACGAACACACGCTGTCCTCTGAAGAGTGTGCCGTCAGCCGACTGCTTCTTTTCACACTGCAGACTCACCGTGCAGCCGCCTCAGAGCTACAGTGTCGGAGGACAACGTAGCTCTGGGCAGCTTACAGGCAAGCCCGCAGGCACCCGGCCAGACCACAGGGGTCGCTGGTGCGCAGTGAGCTGAGGACACCCTGGCTGACCTAACCCTCCATCCCCCTGGATGGCACTCAGCCAATTGAGCACCGTCCCCTGAGAACGCTCGGTCAGCAAAGGCATAGCCTGGACTTGAACCTGCAATCTCCAGGCTATAGGGCGCATCCTGCACTCCACGCGGAGCGCCTTTACTGGATGCGCCACTCGGGAGCCAGAGAAAACTTTTTTTTTCTCACACAAAGCAGTAAACAAACAATTACCGTTATTTTAATATGTTTTTTATAACACTTTTTAATTTTTTTTATTTTACGCTTCAACCGAAGCTAGCAGCTTAAGAGACTTCAGTGACAGTAGCCGATTTAAGGCTTTCGATCCCAGGCAAGGGGCAGCAGAGCTGTCGGGTTTGTGCTTCGCGGCTGAGGGAGTTAACGTTAAACCCACGGCTGAGTGCACAATACGTGAAGTAATTTTACTAAAACAAGTAAAAAACATAAGCAATAAGTGTAAAACATAGGCAATAAATCAGATATAACACTTGGTGTCACTTATCTGTTTGTAGATCTCTCTCTCAGGAGGTGAAAGGAAAAATGATGACGATGTTTGTGTCAGCAGTCTTTTATGCCCCCAGGGGCGTGCGTGACTGCGTCACAGGCACTGCGTGCAGCTTTGATATATCTATTCAGGTTAGACAGTATTAAAGGATAAATAGCCATGAGGTAATGGTTACATTTCGTACTTGATAGGGAAATGCTGTTAAAATATAATTACATGGAGGCTGCCGTTTCAGCACTGCAGTTTCACTTCAAATATCATTTCTGGGTTCTGCAAGTCCCAGAGTGATTGTCAACAGCTCATTTGAAAGGTAAGAACTTGCAATAATTACCTGTCATTTATGTATTTATTTAAATCCTTTAAAAAAAAAAGTTTTAATTTTTACAGAACTGTCATCTCTCACGGACTCTCCACGCCCCCCACTTTGCACACCACTGCTTCAAAGGAGTACTAACATCCATAAAACCCAGATTCTCTTGCCTCTTATTAACATTCATTTAGCTTTGGAATAAGGTTGTCCCTGTTTTGTGCGCAGCAGGGGAAGATCCATCGCAGATACAGTTCTAAATGAAACCCCATCAGACACATTGCGTCTCATAGCAGCAGCAATGAACACAACGCTCCTCTCAACAGGTGGAGAAGGTGAGACTGATAATCAAATCAGTCTCACTCTGTTAATATCATTCCCACGGGCACTGCAGAGCGGTGTTGAGTGCACAATGAAGCAAGTGCAACCTGTTCTGTTCACACTGACCTGAATGTGTCTTTGAGTGCCACTGACTACTGGACTAACTACTACACCTCCTGGGGTGGTTTAGAGTCTGCATTCATTACTACCACAGTGATATAGACATACAGAGATACAGACAGACAGACAGAGAGAGAGAGACAGACAGACAGAGAGAGAGACAGAGATACAGACAGACAGACACACAGACAGAGAGCTACAGACAGACAGACACAGAGAGAGAGAGACAGACAGAACTACTCATCTAAGCGCCTGTGTTACTATCTCCAGTCACTAGATGGTGCTGCAGCACATTGGTTAAAGAGCCTATGCTTAATGGAAATGGAAAATACCACGAGACAGCATCTGAGTGGCTTGTACTGGAGGGACTATAAAGAAGCCTTGCTTAGCATTCATTTAAAGGGGAGCAGTGATAATGTCACCTGCTTCAATATCCCATAGTTAAAGCACAGCAAAGTTAAACTGCACACTCCGAATAAGAGGTAAGAGAATGGATTTTAAAGATGGTCAGTGCTCCTTTAAAGGGAGGGTCAGTGATCATGTTAATAAAGCTGATAATAGGTGAGAGAATGGATTTTAAAGCCCTGGTTTAACTATTAACCTGCCTTGCCCACAGCACCTCATGTGTTCTGTAGTATTTCCTGTATCCAGTCACGGCACACTGCAGCAGGGAGACTGTGGTTACACTCTGCTGAATGCTTCAGTTAAGATGACTGTGACGGGACCCAGTGCTGTTTAATGCCCCTCTCTGCTCTGGGTGCAGGGTGCTGGGATTCCAGCCTGCTCACCTGTGGGAGGGGGTGGGGGTGGGGGGGGCATGACTGTGCCTCCTGCCTCTCTCGGGGGATGGGGGCGCAGGAAGCCTGTGTCTTGGTGCCAGGAAGGGCACTGTAATCCTGTAATCTAAATGACATCTCAGCAGCTATTTATTCATCAAGAACACGTCAGAGAGACTGCAGGAAATAAACAGGGGAAGAAGTACCACTGCTGGGCTGTAAACACTGAGATGGGGGGAGGGAGGAGGGGTGGAGGAGAGGGAGAGGGAGGGGGAGAGAGAGAGAAGGGAAAGGGGGATAGGAGAGAGAGGAGGGCAGTGATATTGTTAATAAAGCTGATAAGAGGTACAAGAATGGATGTTAAAGCTGGTCAGCACTCTTTTAACAGTAATCCCTCACTCCATCCTCAGCTCTCTGACTCTCTCGCTCCTCACTAAGAAGGAAAGCAATGCCATCATAAAGGAAAACAACAAAAACACAAGGCTGATAATCTTCAAGTGTCCGGAGCATTCCTGAAAACAATGGAAAATTCCAGAAGCAGGACACGGTATTCCTGAAACAAGGAGGGGCCGCCAGGGGGGTGATAACACAGGCACAGGACTACCCCGGGACAGCTCCCAAAATAAAACTATTACCCATAACTATTTAAAGTCATTGGTGCTAAAACTCAGTGTCTTCAATGTAAATTCAATTACATTATGGCTTGGGTTCAAATCCAGTTGACAGTGTTGACAGGGGACCCACCACAGGGTGCGCTGCCTGTGTTTCTTTCTCTGGCACAGCTTTGAGTTTATGGAATGACCTTCCAGAATCCAGCTTCTCCTAGTCACTGCACTGAAACGCTTTTTAACAGTCCTGTAGAGTGTTTGGGATTAACAGATTATATGTCATCTGTTTACATTTCCCTTGTAATTTATAACTTGTTATGGTTCCTTTTTCAGAAAGGTAACGCAAAGTGGTAATTGATTACATTTTATGTGAAATAATAACATAGTTACTTTTAAAAAGGTACTGCAGCTCATGCATGAAATCAAAAAGCGTTTCAGCAGTGCGAGTCAAACACGGACGTGCTTCTCATATTATCTCACTCGAAAACGACGTTATATAGAAAACGAATAATACTTCCAGCTGCAGCCTGACCAAACTGTAAAAAAATCTCTCTGTAAAAACTGTAACTGCAACAGATTCCTTTTTAAAAGTAACTTCCAGCACTGGCTTGTATAAAGTGTTGAGGAGCTGCGCTGGTCAGCAGGTGTTTCTAATATTTTGTCCAACAGCACTTCATCATCGAGACACAGACAATGAAGTGCGCAGGGAAAGCAGTGTTTTATCGCCGAGGGGGCAGTTGCACACATCCTTCCCAGGGTCGGCAGTGCGAGCTGGGGGTGAGGGAGAAACTTGAGCCCCTGCTTTGACTGGGCCACTTTGACAGTGATTGATTTCGGGTGGTGAGCTCTGTTTGAAAACAGGGGCGTCCTCCTTCTCATAACTTTCAAAGACGAACAGTCTGGTTGGTGACCCCCTCCTGATTTCCTTTCCTCTCCCCGGGGCCTGGGGGCTGCTCGGCGTGGTGTGTTTTGTTTTCTTTGAAAGCTGTGTTTGGTTTGCAGTCCCTGTTTGTTCTTGTTGTCGAGTTTGAGGTGTGAAAGGGATGTTATCTTTCACAGCATCAGAGAGTGAAGTGCTTCTGACCTTGTCTCCTCACAGAGCAAGGGGGCAAGGGGCGGGTTGGCTCCGACATACATACATACAGAAAGACAGAGTAGCCTCACAGTTATACTTTTCACCTTTCTCTGAAGGCCTGTGTTCTAATCGGGGGATAATGTTAATAAAGCTAATAAGAGGTACGAGAATGGATTTTAAGCACGGTTAGCACTCCTTTAAAGGGGAACGGCGTTTGAAAACCAAATCAATACACTTACACTTATTATATAATCATCAGCAGGCAATTTTGCTTTACATTTAGTCAAAATACTTGTTCAATAAAACTGCGTCTGGTGTACAGAGGTGAATGCTGAACGAGGCGCACTGTCAGTGTTGAAACGTAGCTGCATGTTACTTCAGTATCGAGAGCGTTGTTAGAACTGAACAAGCTCTTTAAAGATGCCGAAAATTACAAAAATCACCCCTAAAAATCGGGTCAATGAGCCATCCAGATGACAAAGACTCGAGATGAACTAATATGAATACTATTCTTTGGTTTATTACTACACAGATGTATGAATAATGTTTAAACTAAAATGGTACGTTTGTTTATTATTGATTGGTAGCACTCTGGTGAGCTTCCTTCGAATTTGAAAGTGTACCAATAAATACTTCTTGTGTTAATTGTTAGTAATAGTACTTTGTGTGTATCTTATAATGTGACTTGGGGTGGGGGGGCGGGGGGCGACAACTCAATGTTTTAATAGCCTTTTATTTTAATAGCGGAATAACTGAGATTTTTTTTTTAATCCGAGAATTTTGTTTTTTTATTGTGGAAAACTAGGATCCCTGGTGATAATAGCAATAAAGCTAATAAGAGTAAGATAACGGATTTTAAAGATGGTTAGAAAGGGGGAGGGTAGCTGTGATAATGTTAATATAGCTAATAAGACGTATGAATGAAATTTAGAGATTGACGTGATGATGATGTAATAGAACAACATTCACAGATTTATTTATTTTTAAACTTAATTAAAAATGTTAAGTTAAAAATAAAAACAGGCGAAAATCCATTTCCCCACAGCGTCGGTGAGAGAAGCAGTGGCATGCAGCCAGACCGACGCACACCTTCAACCGGGCAGCCAGGCTGGCAAGGGGGGGAGGATGTCCGCCTGTCCTCCCCTCTGTCTCCACTGCGGGCCAGCCAGGCAGTTTATAATGCCTCCTGGACAATGCTATCATGCCTCGCCTCTCCTATTTATAGCAGAGCTCCTGAAGAATGTTGTTGTTCTGAACTGAGGAAGCAGCTTCGTTTCCTATAGTCTAGTGGAGTGAGTGTCGGGAGCTGGGCTCTGTTACTGAAGCACAAACCCCATTCACACTGGCATGGACAGCTGGTAGTCTAGTGGAGTGAGTGTGAAGAGCAGCGCTCTGTTACTGAAGCACAAACCCCATTCACACTGGCATGGACAGCTGGTAGTCTAGTGGAGTGAGTGTGAGGAGCTGGGCTCTGTTACTGAAGCACAAACCCCATTCACACTGGCAGGGACCACTGGTAGTCTAGTGGAGTGAGTGTGAAGAGCTGGGCTCTGTTACTGAAGCACAAACCCCATTCACACTGGCATGGACAGCTGGTAGTCTAGTGGAGTGAGTGTGAAGAGCTGGGCTCTGTTACTGAAGCACAAACCCCATTCACACTGGCAGGGACCGCTGGTAGTCTAGTGGAGTGAGTGTCGGGAGCTTGGCTCTGTTACTGAAGCACAAACCCCATTCACACTGGCATGGACAGCTGGTAGTCTAGTGGAGTGAGTGTGAAGAGCGGGGCTCTGTTACTGAAGCACAAACCCCATTCACACTGGCATGGACAGCTGGTAGTCTAGTGGAGTGAGTGTGAAGAGCTGGGCTCTGTTACTGAAGCACAAACCCCATTCACACTGGCATGGACAGCTGGTAGTCTAGTGGAGTGAGTGTGAGGAGCTGGGCTCTGTTACTGAAGCACAAACCCCATTCACACTGGCAGGGACCGCTGGTAGTCTAGTGGAGTGAGTGTGAAGAGCTGGGCTCTGTTACTGAAGCACAAACCCCATTCACACTGGCATGGACAGCTGGTAGTCTAGTGGAGTGAGTGTGAAGAGCTGGGCTCTGTTACTGAAGCACAAACCCCATTCACACTGGCAGGGACCGCTGGTAGTCTAGTGGAGTGAGTGTCGGGAGCTTGGC
Source organism: Acipenser oxyrinchus oxyrinchus (assembly GCA_030684275.1). Taxonomy (NCBI): domain Eukaryota; kingdom Metazoa; phylum Chordata; class Actinopteri; order Acipenseriformes; family Acipenseridae; genus Acipenser; species Acipenser oxyrinchus. The sequence continues at coordinate 354,326 of CM060302.1, forward strand.
TCTGTTACTGAAGCACAAACCCCATTCACACTGGCATGGACAGCTGGTAGTCTAGTGGAGTGAGTGTGAAGAGCTTGGCTCTGTTACTGAAGCACAAACCCCATTCACACTGGCATGGACAGCTGGTAGTCTAGTGGAGTGAGTGTGAAGAGCTGGGCTCTGTTACTGAAGCACAAACCCCATTCACACTGGCAGGTACCGCTGGTAGTCTAGTGGAGTGAGTGTCGGGAGCAGGGCTCTGTTACTGGAGAACTGAGAGAGACACACAGTGTGAGAACACACAGGAATGCAGGGGGAAGCACAGGCAAGCATTGCAGAGCACAAAGAGGTGTGATAAAGCATATTCCAAAACAAACCATGGTAAACTAACCCTTAGAAAAGTATCTCATGAAAAGCACAGCAAAGTGTAATAAAGCACAATGAAAGAATGATAAAGCACAGGGAAGCATTGTAAGCATAGAGAGATATTGTAACGCATGTTAAAAAACAAACCATAGTAAACTAACCCTTATAAAAGTTTCCCACAGTAAAAGCACAGCTCTCCCAGTACAGCCCCCCTCCCAGTACAGCTACCCCTCTCCCAGTCCAGGCAGCCAGCCCACTGCCTGCTCCCCGAATCACTATTTTTTTTCTCACTATTATTTAAATGTCAAAACAGTTTACAGAAAGGAAGACAGATATCAATCTCGCTGCTGGATGTTTACAGCCCGATGATGGTGACATTCTCAGTGTTTATGTGAGAATATATACAACCTGATGACATTCCCCCTGGCCAACATCCTCAGTGTTTCTATATTTACAGCCCAGTCCAGCTACCCCAGCAGCACTCACCCTGCTGCTGTGGGAGGAGACGCCATATCGGGCGGTTTGACTGGAAACCTATGGAGATCACCACTGCACCTTGCGTGTGTGTGTGTTTGTGTGTGTTTGTGACTCTGTGTCACTGTGTGTCTGTGTGAGTGTGTGTGTATTGTGTGTGTCACTGTGTGTCTGCGTGTCTGCGAGTGTGTGTGTGTGCGTGTGTGTTTGTGTGAGTGTGTGTGTGTGTCTGTGTCACTTTGTGTCTGCGTGTCTGAGTGTGTGTGTGTGCGTGTCTGTGAGTGTGTGTGTCTGTGTGTGTGTGTGTCTGTGTCACTGTGTGTCTGCGTGTCTGTGAGTGTGTGTCTGTGTCACTGTGTGTCTGCGTGTCTGTGAGTGTGTGTGTGTGTATGTGTCACTGTGTGTCTGTGTGAGTGTGTGTGTGTGTTTGTGTGTGTTTGTGAGTCTGTGTCACTGTGTGTCTGCATGTCTGTGAGTGTGTCTGTGTGTCTGTGTGTCTGCGTGTCTGTGAGTGTGTGTGTATTGTGTGTGTGTGTGCGTGTGTCACTGTGTGTCTGCGTGTCTGTGAGTGTGTCTGTGTGTCTGTGTGTCTGCGTGTCTGTGAGTGTGTGTGTATTGTGTGTGTGTGTGCATGTGTCACTGTGTGTCTGCGTGTCTGTGAGTGTGTGTGTATTGTGTGTGTGTGTGTCTGCGTGTCTGTGAGTGTGTGTGTGTGTCTGTGTCACTGTGTGTCTGCGTGTCCGTGAGTGTGTGTGTGTGTATGTGTGCGTCTCTCTGTGTGTGTTTCTTCCATTCTCTTACCTCTTATTAGCTTTATTAATACTATCACTGGTCCTCCCTTTAAAGGAGTGCTGACCATGTTTTAAAACCCATTCTCTTACCTCTTATTCGGAGTGTGCATGTGACGAGGTAAAGCAATCCCGTGCTGTAATCCACACTCCCAGCCGCCAGGGGGCTGTGAGCCAGCCTAGGCCCCAACAGAGATGGTGTGACATGGCAGTTCCACCTTTGGGGCGGAAGTCCCGAAAGGACGGTCGCCATCTTTGTTGAGGGCAACAACACGGAATGTGCTGGAAAGTCCCAGAATTGGGAGGCTATCGCTGATTGGTGTTCCGCTGATTAGGGGGCGTTCCGCGGCACATAAAAGGGGGCCGTGTTGTAGCAGTCGAGGCTGGTATCTGAAAGCACAAAGGAGTGGGAGAGGTACGGAGGGTTATATATATATATATATATATATATATATACTGTATATACTGTATATATATATATATATATAAAACCAAACAAATGCTAACTGTGTATTTTTTTGACAGACCTAAGCAAACTAATTTAAAAGAGAGACAGCCAACCAGGAGGGTGGACACCAGAACGGCCAGAAAGCCAAGGACAGCCACCCAGAGTGTTTTTGTCTCCACATTTCAGTTACCGTTTCTCTTTTGTTTGGACATTTTCTTTTGTTTGTTGTCCTGTCCTGATTGCCACTGTTTGTGGACAATAATAAAGGAAAAAGAAAACAACTTGTGGAATATCATACCATTGTCTGGATTTTATTATTTTTACACCTCCACCCAACTCAGCTATCCATGACAGTGCCGTTTAACTTTGCTGTGCTTTAACTATGGGATACTGAAGCAGGTGACTTTTAGATCGTTTCTTCACTCATTTAAAAAAAAGTAGGCCAGGTTTGTGCTGCTCTAGCCACAGATAGGTGGTTGATTTAGGCTACGTGGACTCGCCAGTGCTGTAAAATGCTCTAAAAGTATCCCATGGTAAAAGAACAGCAAAGTTAATGAATGGAGGTAAATGCTGATCAAATCAGACCTTGGGGTCAATTCCAATTCAGTTCCAATTCCAGTGCTATTGTTCAGTTACAATTCCAGTTGCAATTATGCAGCAATATTACAATTTTAATTACAATTATAGTAAAAAGTAACATTCTAAATAACCAGCAATAATCACAGGTACAAATACATTAACGTACAGGGTCACCAAAAGTGCTTGAAAGTACAAGAATAACACTCGCTCAGTGTGAAACTCAACATGGAACTGCTTGTGATTAAACTGTAATAGATCAATTACTGTATATGTTAGAATTACAATTATGCAGGTGTGCCAAGGTTCAACTGTAATTACACTTATAATTACATTGTAATTGCAATTAATTATGAATTACACAATTACAACTGTAATTGACCCCATGCCTGGATCATATCAACCCCTGCATGAAGCAGATGAATGTCCCTTCCCCTCCCCTCTCCCCTTCACAGCAGCCTGGCTCTCTCGATTGTGTTGTTGAGATTGCATGAGAACTGGGGGAGAGTTCAGAGCCAGACCTTTCCTGGCAGCCTGCTGGAGCGAAAAATTCAAAACACACACAACACATCAACCACCTCCTAAACAAGCAAACAACCATTTCATTCACATCAACCACCTCCCAAACAAGCAAACAACCATTTCATTCACATCAACCACCTCCCAAACAAGCAAACAACCATTTCATTCACATCAACCACCTCCCAAACAAGCAAACAACCATTTCATTCACATCAACCACCTCCCAAACAAGCAAACAACCATTTCATTCACATCAACCACCTCCCAAACAAGCAAACAACCATTTCATTCACATCAACCACCTCCCAAACAAGCAAACAACCATTTCATTCACATCAACCACCTCCCAAACAAGCAAACAACCATTTCATTCACATCAACCACCTCCCAAACAAGCAAACAACCATTTCATTCACATCAACCACCTCCCAAACAAGCAAACAACCATTTCATTCACATCAACCACCTCCCAAACAAGCAAACAACCATTTCATTCACATCAACCACCTCCCAAACAAGCAAACAAACCATTTCATTCACATCAACCACCTCCCAAACAAGCAAACAACCATTTCATTCACATCAACCACCTCCCAAACAAGCAAACAACCATTTCATTCACATCAACCACCTCCCAAACAAGCAAACAACCATTTCATTCACATCAACCACCTCCCAAACAAGCAAACAACCATTTCATTCACATCAACCACCTCCCAAACAAGCAAACAACCATTTCATTCACATCAACCACCTCCCAAACAAGCAAACAACCATTTCATTCACATCAACCACCTCTCAAACAAGCAAACAACCATTTCATTCACATCAACAAACAACACTGCCAAACAGATTGGACCCACAGTATCACAGTCGCTCTCCCCATCTGTCTGCGTGACATTTAATAAGGAGAATTGAGACAGACACACAGACAGACACACAGACAGACAGACTCCATGTACCGCAAGATTACAATACTGTACGCTCAAGAATGTCCCAGGGATGGAAATAAAACTCCCACTGCATAGTAGTTTTTTTCCATTCCTGGAGTTTAATAAGACACAGCTGGGCTTGTCACCTATACACACTGTGGCGAATGAAGCTCCTAGTAGAACCTGGGATGAGTGAAGCTGCTCCAATACTGTTGGTGTCTTATTTCCATCCCTGATGCCCTTAGCAAGTTTAATCAGAATAGGACAAGGGGCTCCCAACATACATGCCGAAATGTAAGAGTGACAGACAGACAGAGACAGACAGACAGACTCCATGTACCCCAGGATTGCCACACTGTACACTCATGAACGTGTACTGAAGATCCTTAGTGAGTCTCATAATAGCCATTATTGTTATTATAAGACCATAAGAAATTCTAGATGAAAAAAGGCCATTTGCCCACCTATGCTCACTCGCTTTGATGCAAGCGTGATCCGTTAGGACTCAGGAGAGGAACAATAAAAAAAACCCTGAACCAGGTGAGTAGAGGAAATGAAACCTCTGGGGATCCGTGGCTAAACCGACCGCCCTTCCTCCAGACCGCTAGTTAAAGATCTTATTGTGGTCACAGAGAGGATTATAAAGTATTGTTCATGACAGCATCCATTCTATTCTTGAAGGATCAGATAATCTCTGCTTCAACTCTGTCCGGCAGCCTGCTCCAATGGTTCACCACCGTTTCTGTGAAAAAGCTCCTTCTCCCCTCGGTTCTGAATATGCCCTTCTTCAGCTTCCACCCATGGCCCCTGGTTCTGTTCTCTGACCTGGGAAAAATAATTCTTAGCAGTTACTTTGTTAAACCCCTTGACAATTTGAAATACCTCAATTAAGTCGCCTCTGGCTCTCTTTCTTTTTAGCCTGACTGGTCTGAAAATAGAACTGGAAAACTCATTAAAAAAATACAGAAAGGAATTCCACTAAAACAAAGCAAATCCCAGCTCCCTGCTTCCTGAAATAAACCGGTAGGGAATCCATATCAATCGGTTTACCAGCCCTGAGAGGAAGCAACTGGAAGGCTGGCTGGAGGACTCCCGTGAAGAGAGGCATGGTCAAGCGTAGGGAAGCATTGTAAAGCACAGAGAGGTATGGTAAAGCATAGGGAAGCATTGTAAATCACAGAGAGGCATGGTCAAGCATAGGCAAGCATTGTAAAGCACAGAGAGGCCTGGTAAAGCATAGGGAAGCATTGTAAAGCACAGAGAGGTATGGTAAAGCATAGGCAAGCATTGTAAAGCACAGAGAGGCTTGGTAAAGCATAGGGAAGCATTGTAAAGCACAGAGAGGTCTGGTAAAGCATAGGCAAGCATTGTAAAGCACAGAGAGGCCTGGTAAAGCATAGGGAAGCATTGTAAAGCACAGAGAGGTATGGTAAAGCATAGGGAAGCATTGTAAAGCACAGAGAGGCTTGGTAAAGCATAGGGAAGCATTGTAAAGCACAGAGAGGCCTTGTAAAGCATATTAATAAACATGGAAAGCCAGGGTAAACTACAGCAAATGCAGAGTATAACCGTGGGAAAAGTGTTGTTCCATGCAAATTCACTGTGGTGAACTTTTACAAGGGGGTCCTGGCAAGATGACCAGCAGCAGACAGCAGTGATTTCACATCATTACATAAGAACATAAGAAAGTTTACGAACGAGGCCATTCAGCCCATCTTGCTCGTTTGGTTGTTACTAGCTTATTGATCCCAGAATCTCATCAGCAGCTTTTTGAAGGATCCCAGGGTGTCAGCTTCAACAGCATTACTGGGGAGTTAGTTAGCATGCATACCCAATTCTCTGTGTAAAAAAGTGCTTCCTATTTTCTGTTCTGAATGCCCCTTTATCGAATCTCCATTTGTGACCCCTGGTCCTTGTTTCTTTTTTCAGGTCAAAAAAGTCCCCTGGGTCGACATTGTCTATACCTTTTAGGATTTTGAATGTTTGAATCAGATCGCTGCGTGGTCTTCTTTGTTCAAGACTGAATAGATTCAGTTCTTTTAGCCTGTCTGCATACGACATGCCTTTTAAACCAGGAATAATTCTGGTTCCTCTTCTTTGCACTCTTTCTAGAGCAGCAATATCCTTTTTGTAACAAGGTGACCAGAACTGAACACAATATTCTAGGTGAGGTCTTACTAATGCATTGTAAAGTTTTAACATTACTTCCCTTGATTTAAATTCAACACTTCTCACAATATATCCGAGCATCTTGTTGGCCTTTTCTATAGCTTCCCAAGCTAGATGAAGACATTGTCTAGATGAAGACATTTCTGAGTCAACATAAACTCCTAGGTCTTTTTCATAGATTCCTTCTTCAATTTCAGTATCTCCCATATGATATTTATAATGCACATTTTTATTGCCTGCATGCAGTACCTTACACCTTTCTCTATTAAATGTCATTTGCCATGTGTCTGCCCAGTTCTGAATGCTGTCTAGATCATTTTGAATGACCTTTGCTTCATCGCATTGCATTGACAGTACGCAGATTCGTTTACATTTTAAATCTCATTAATCCCGCGGCAGTTCTAGTGTTAATGTAGATTAGGAATAGCAGAGGACCTAATACTGATCCCTGTGGTACACCACTGGTTACCTCGCTCCATTTTGAGGTTTCTCCTCTAATCAGTACTTTCTGTTTTCTACATGTTAACCACTCCCTAATCCATGTGCATGCATTTCCTTGAATCCCTACTGCGTTCAGTTAGAGAATTAATCTTTTATGCTGGACTTTGTCACTTTAAGAAGGCTAAGAAAGCTGATGAAGATGACAAAGAGAAGCAACATGAGGCTGAGTTCCAGGCCCCTCCAGAACGCCACTTTGTTTATTTCTCGTTCAGTGATTTTACTGGGCTTGTTTTTCACCTCTAAAAATAATCAAGTGGAGTTCCTTGGATTCTCAGAACAGCTTTCAGCCGCTTTCGTGAAATAAAAAAAACACAAAACAACAAAACAAAAGCCTCTGGGCCAGCATCGTGGTCTTTGATATGAAAACACAAACAAGCCAGTTCTTTTGTAGCCCCAGGGAGGCCAGTTCGGGTTTCCATCAACACAAACCTGGACCGCGACACACAGAGGAAACAAAGAGCTCTCAGCACTGTGATCAATCACTTCCAAAAGAGACCCCAGCACACCGAGGAAACAGAGAGCTCTCAGCACTGTGATCATCCACTTCCAAAAGAGACCCCAGCACACCGAGGAAACAAAGAGCTCTCAGCACTGTGATCAATCACTTCCAAAAGAGACCCCAGCACACCGAGGAAACAGAGAGCTCTCAGCACTGTGATCATCCACTTCCAAAAGAGACCCCAGCACACCGAGGAAACAGAGAGCTCTCAGCACTGTGATCAACCACTTCCAAAAGAGACCCCAGCACACAGAGGAAACAGAGAGCTCTCAGCACTGTGATCAACCACTTCCAAAAGAGACCCCAGCACACAGAGGAAACAGAGAGCTCTCAGCACTGTGATCACCCACTTCCAAAAGAGACCCCAGCACACCGAGGAAACAGAGAGCTCTCAGCACTGTGATCAACCACTTCCAAAAGAGACCCCAGCACACCGAGGAAACAGAGAGCTCTCAGCACTGTGATCATCCACTTCCAAAAGAGACCCCAGCACACCGAGGAAACAGAGAGCTCTCAGCACTGTGATCAACCACTTCCAAAAGAGACCCCAGCACACAGAGGAAACAGAGAGCTCTCAGCACTGTGATCAACCACTTCCAAAAGAGACCCCAGCACACAGAGGAAACAGAGAGCTCTCAGCACTGTGATCACCCACTTCCAAAAGAGACCCCAGCACACCGAGGAAACAGAGAGCTCTCAGCACTGTGATCAACTACTTCCAAAAGAAGTGTTGAGTGCACACCGTGGGAAATTCCGTGGCCACAGCTGCCCACATGGAAGAGAGACATATACAAATATATACATTTTGTGAAAATATCTTGAGATTATATTGCAATATTCAAAAATGCCTGTCACAATATATTGAAATATATTTAAAAAATGTATTTGAACATAATTCAGATGCATATTCTAATATACGGCAACGATATTTTAAAATTAATGAGAGATATGTTTTGAAATATATTGTACTATGTAACGCTGTTGAAGGCACTAGAGCCCAAACGCTGGTCTGCTTGACTCCATTTAGTTTCAATAACACACGTTTCTATGGTTTCTGATTGAGTATTTGAACCCACTGGCATGCAGACATTTTAGCAAGCGGCGAGGGGCAGACAGGCAGACAGACTGACAGAGATAGACACACAGACAGGCAGACAGGCAGACAGACATGCAGGCAGGCAGACCAACATGCAGACAGACAGTGCTGTTTGTGGCACCGGCGGTTATTTGCGTCAGCAGATTTTCCACAGAGAAGAAAGGGAACCAGGAAACCGAGATAGAGCCGCGCTGGAGTGCAGAGGAGTGGAGGTGCATGTGGGATTAATCAGCCTGGTAGAGAGAGAGAGTGGGAGTGACTCACACACCACTCACTGGCAGGACTACACAGGGGTAAGGACTGCACCCTGTCCTGTCTTAGTCACATACACATCTCCTTTCTAAAAATGAGCCCTGGAAAACATGCCAAGTGCATCACAGTGATGCTTCCCAGTGATGTGTCTCAGTTTGCTTTACCCTCCATCCACTCAGAGCCAGGCTCACAATGGAAGGAAATCCACTGCAGTGCATTGGAGATAGGTGGCACTACACTAGAAAACATATGCAGGGACAAAAATGCCTTCCTCAATTATATTAATTATACTATATATTTACATTATATTAATTTTCAGTATAGGAAACAGATATAATACTATATATATATATATATATGCCCAATGGGGTCTTTTTAAAATCATTTTTTTAATTATTTTTATTTTAGTAAATGTAACATGTTACCTTTTCGTCCTATCACCCTAATAAAACAGATTTAAGGACCTGATAACTCAGTCACACAAGCCCCAAGGGCCAGAGCAGCACAGATACACGTACTGTTTAACCACTGTGGGGTAACCCTTAAACAGCAAAATTATAAGTAATGCACGAACACAGAAACAAAAAACACTCCGAGGTTCATAACTAAATCAGCAGTTTATTATGTTATTTGGGATCAATGTGCCACGCTGGATTTTACCACACTGCTCAACAGCTCTGGTTACAATGCACACGAGTCATTTTGCAGACAAACGTTTGGCAATCATTTAGATCAATATAGATAAATATTCCAGTTCCAAATACAGATGCACATCCGTAGCACACTATCAGCAATCCTTGCACAAAACAAGACAACCATTATGATTTTTACACAACTTTAACCACTTTTTATACAAACTTAAAACCACAGTGTCCTACCACTTCCAGGGAGAGATAGAGCGCGCTTCAAATCAGCACTTCCCTAAATAGCAGCATGCATTTCTCTCTACCCAGAATGCACAATTAAATTGTAAAAAAGAAAAAATCTGCAATGAAATCTTTAGGTGATTAATCGGTCTAATTAATCTGTTATATATATATATAGATAGATAGATAAATAGATAGATAGATAGATAGATAGATAGATAGATAGATAGATAGATAGATAGATAGATAAATTATATTTACCAAAGATATATTTCAATATATTAATGCATATTTATATTCAATAACCATGGAATAAATCTATTTTAATCTATATCATCCATACATTTCCACAAGAGAAAGTCCACACCCCAGAACATGCCGAAGATGAAGTAGAGTAGTGAAGTAGTGGTTAGGGCTCTGGACTCAGTGTGGAGTAGTGGTTAGGGCTCTGGACTCAGTGTGGAGTAGTGGTTAGGGCTCTGGACTCAGTGTGGAGTAGTGGTTAGGGCTCTGGACTCAGTGTGGAGTTGTGGTTAGGGATCTGGACTCAGTGTGGAGTAGTGGTTAGGGCTCTGGACTCAGTGTGGAGTAGTGGTTAGGGCTCTGGACTCAGTGTGGAGTAGTGGTCAGGGCTCTGGACTCAGTGTGGAGTAGTGGTCAGGGCTCTGGACTCAGTGTGGAGTAGTGGTTAGGGCTCTGGACTCAGTGTGGAGTAGTGGTTAGGGATCTGGACTCAGTGTGGAGTTGTGGTTAGGGCTCTGGACTCTTGACTGGAGGGTCGTGGGTTCAATCCCAGGTGGGGGACACTGCTGCTGTACCCTTGAGCAAGGTGCTTTACCTAGATTACTCCAGTAAAAAAAAACAACTGTATAAATGGGTAATTGTATGTTAAAAAAAAAAAAAGTGATATATGTATGATGTGATATCTTGTAACAATTGTAAGTCGTCCTGGATAAGGGCGTCTGCTAAGAAATAAATAATAATAATAATTCCATTAATTCTCCCCTGACATTGCAGTTCTCAGTTTCCTGTGTAAAAGCTCACACATTACGGTAAGCTGTGACAGGGTTGTTTAAAATGTATATATGTGTGCACAGGTGTTTCAGGTCAGCAGGGAAGGATTGATTGCCTTCTCTGCCAAATCACTTCACATGCAGACTGTGCCAACTGAATGATTAACAAGCAATCGAGCCCAGAGGGTGAAAATCTCTCACTTGTGTTTGGGTGGTTCAGAGGAGGAACGAGAGAGCCAGACAGTAAGATTTATAGAAACAGTTGCTCCCCGTGCCGGTTTTACACCAGCACGCTACTTGTTTAATTATAAATCAAGTTTGTTTGGCCACAGTGCCGTTTTGTTTTGGGTTCAGAGTTTTGTTTCTGTTTGTTCAGTACCTCGCAGTACTTGATGCTTGCATTTTCTGGTCTGACGTCACCCCCAAGCCACCTGAGTGATGTAAGCCATTTGAGTTTTTAATGAATTTAGTTTACCTTCTTTCTGAGCATCTGGCCTCTTCTGCAGTACCAAACACACCCAATCTGCATGTGTTGTACTTCACTGAACTCCCAGCAACCCTAACCGAACCCAACCCTAACCCTAACCGAACCCAACCCTAACCATAACCTGTCACTGAACTCTCAGCAACCCCAACCCTTCATGGAACTACCAGCAGCTCCTGTTATTCTTAACAGTGTTATTCTTCGCATAGCCAAGTAATTTCCTTTAAGAAATGTGAGACTGTCTGGTATTAATGAAATGCAATGAAACACAACTGATCCTCAACACAGCAATGCGCTCCCTCGGTTTCCCTGGTTTGCACAACTATTGAGTTTCAGTCAGTAACAATCTGACAGTGTTATTTAATATAGAACCTGTTGTCATGGTGAAACCCACTAAAACTAATTTTAATTTCTATTTTTAACCGATCATTGGTTTTCCCTTTCTTTATATACTTTAGAAATGTGTCAGCTCTGCAATGCATTGTGGGATTGTAGTCCTGGGCAAGGTGTTTTCTCTGATTAAACTCGAAAGAGAACTACTATCCACAGCGGTAGATATCAGGAAGGGTCACATTTCCATGATGAATCAGTTGCATTTGCTAGTTTTTAAACATATTTTCATTGTCAGTAGTAAGAATGTCAGTGCCCCGGATGAGAGGAATATTCACTGCCAGTCGGCTTTTAAAACACTCAGGGTGGAAGTTAATTGCCATTGGTTGGTGTTCAGTTGTAAAGGTGTGGGAAGGACAGCTTGTCTTGTGTTGAAATCACACACACACACACACAAAGAGCATGCTTCAAACTGTTAAAATACACACAATCTGACTGGTAGATTTATTTTATTCACAGTATATGCTATTATTATTATTATTTACAGTTCAAACATATTCAGTATATTCATACATGGAAACGGCACACTGGCAATAGAGGGTAACACACTGAATTGCAGAGAAAGGTATACTACTGCTTTATTACACTGTGCTGTGCTTTTACTGTGGTAAACTTTGCTAAGGGTTAGTTTACCATGGTTTGTTTTTGAATATGTTTACCATGCTGTCACTGTGCTCTTGTAAGAGTAGAGAAGGAGGCTCACTCACCCCTTGGCAGGCCTGCTTTGGAATGTGTTTTCTGAATTGTGACCAGTGTTGTAGCTGTAACTATTTAATCTGTTAAACTCAGGGGTTAATTAGAAAACCAAATGGTAGCAGATCTTATCATTGAGGAAGAGGGATAGCAGTTTTGTTTCCACGTTCTCCTCTGCTTCTGGGTTGTGTGCCTCGCTGTTGGTGTCGCTAGCTGCATGCCCACCTTTGCCTAGCCATGTTTAAACATAATCTTCAGGTTTGACCACCCCTCCCCCCTCTCTCTCTCTCCCTCCTTCTCTGTATCTCCTCTTATTTTTCCCCCAGTATAAACCAGACTCACAATTTAACAATGAATTACAGGAATGTTTAGAATTATCACTGCTATTTGATTCAGATACTATGACTGAATAGTTGCCCTTGATTTTTTCAATATTAAATAAGTAAGTAACCCGTGATCCCCAAACAACCCCTTTAAAATGTATGGAACCCAAGACTGTCGGAGTGGAGCCGTGCTAATGGAGGCTGTGAAAGAATATCTTATTACTGCAAGCAACGTTCCTCCTGGGATAGAGACCTTTCACTGGTTCGGCTGAATCATTTTTTATTTAATTGATTTTCCAGCCCTGCAGATCGGAGACTGGTGGAAGGTCTCTTTTATATATTAGTATCTTCCACAGGTCTGTGTCCTGGTTCCCAGTCCAGTCTGCAGCTCGCTTGGTCCACAGTGCAGCAGTGAGCCTTGTTTCCATCTGTCACTGGGACCGGGTTCAACACAGTCCTGCACGTTTCCACGTCAAACCCAGTCCGGTCTGTTTCAGTTGAAACCCCAGCAAGCACAGTCCCTGTGATGAAGACTGGAATTTTGTTTCTCTCTCAAAGCTGCTCCTCCACTCACCTCTCTCCTTTCCTTTCCTCTCCGCTCTCTTAGAGCTGCTCCTCCCCTCTCCTCCCCCCTCTCCCCTCTGCCTCTCCTCTCTCTCAGAGCTTCTCCTCCTCCTCTCTCTCCTCCTCTCCTCTTACTCTCCTCTCCCCCTCCCTCTCCCGACCCGTTCTCTGAGCAGTGTGCGCAGGGAGGATGTGGTGATGGCGATACGGCTGAGCCCTCCCCTCTCCTCTCTTCTCTCT
>CM060302.1:372500-407500 GCA_030684275.1 Acipenser oxyrinchus oxyrinchus
CCTTCTTTTTGTAGCATTTCCGTAGTTGCTCAGCTCTGCGCAATGTTGCAAGCTTATCTTTTATGACCCTTTGTAAGAGATTGAGTCCCTCCTTCTGACTTTGTTCTGCTCTTCTCCATTGCTTCCTCAGCTGTCTCCTTTCTCTAACTAAGCGTTCAATCTCCTGCTGCCGTCTAGACTTTCCAGGAATAGTTTGTACGTTTTCCTTCCTTTTTTCAACTCCAAACCTCTCGCTTCCATATGCGTAGATGATGTCCCCAAATTTATCCAGCTTCTTTTCAACTGCTCCACTTAACCTTTCCAATGCAAAGCAGAGATCTGTGTTTACTGTGTCCCACACAGTTTTCTCACAAGCTCTTGGCCATTTAACTCCAGGCTTGTGCCCGTTGAGGTTCTTTTCTCTTATGCTGGTTTGTCTGACTGGGTTCACAAGGATCATTATGTTCATCACTAACTGTATCCATGCAAGTCCTCCTCACGTCTATGGTGCTGATATCCTGCCAACTGTGGTTTGCTTTCTGTCGCTGGATTTCATTCGACTGACTTGACTGACTTCGTAAGAAGTACTGATAAATGCAAGGCCCTTGTCCCTTCTCCCTCAATCATTTCATTCTCCCTTGATGAATCTTCAAACCCCTGGCTGTTGTTGCCTTGCTCCAGCCGCAGACACAAACCTGGAGTTCCATGTCCATGTGAGTGTGTCTGTCTCTCCCAGTATAGTGAGTGTGTCTGTCTCTCTCCCAGTTTAGTGAGTGTGTCTGTCTCTCTCTCCCAGTATACTGAGTGTCTGTCTCTCTCTCCCAGTATAGTGAGTGTGTATCTCTCTCTCTCTCCCAGTATAGTGAGTGTGTCTGTCTCTCCCAGTATAGTGAGTGTGTCTGTCTCTCTCCCAGTATAGTGAGTCTGTCTCTGTCTCTCTCTCTCCCAGTATAGTGAGTGTGTCTGTCTCTCTCCCAGTATAGTGAGTGTGTCTGTCTCTCCCAGTATAGTGAGTGTGTCTGTCTCTCTCCCAGTATAGTGTGTCTGTCTCTCTCTCCCAGTATACTGAGTGTCTGTTTCTCTTTCTCTCCCAGTATAGTGAGTGTGTCTGTCTCTCCCAGTATAGTGAGTGTGTCTGTCTCTCTCCCAGTATACTGAGTGTCTGTCTCTCTCTCTCCCAGTATAGTGAGTGTGTCTGTCTCTCTCTCACCAGTTCTCTGAAGAGCTCTTTGATCTGCTTGCCCTCGTCCCTCAGCCTGCCTGACATCTTCCTCCTCTTCTTGGCGGAGGTGCAGATGATGCGACTGCGCATTAGAGCGAGTAGAGTACTCCACGAGAACACGCCTGTGCACCTCACACACCAGCCTGAGAGGAGAGAGAGAGAGAGAGGATGAGAGACTCCACGAGAACACGCCTGTGCACCTCACACACCAGTGCCTGAGAGAGAGAGAGAGAGAGAGAGACTCCACGAGAACACGCCTGTGCACCTCACACACCAGCCTGAGAGGGAGAGAGAGTGAGAGAGGATGAGAGACTCCACGAGAACACGCCTGTGCACCTCACACACCAGCCTGAGAGGGAGAGAGAGTGAGAGAGGATGAGAGACTCCACGAGAACACGCCTGTGCACCTCACACACCAGCCTGAGAGGAGAGAGAGTGAGAGAGGATGAGAGACTCCACGAGAACACGCCTGTGCACCTCACACAGCAGCGCCTGAGAGGGAGAGGAGAGAGAGAGAGAGAGATGAGAGACTCCACGAGAACACGCCTGTGCACCTCACACACCAGCGCTTGAGAGGGAGAGAGAGTGAGAGAGAGGATGAGAGACTCCACGAGAACACGCCTGTGCACCTCACACACCAGCGCCTGAGAGGGAGAGAGAGTGAGAGAGAGGATGAGAGACTCCACGAGAACACGCCTGTGCACCTCACACACCAGCGCCTGAGAGGGAGAGAGAGTGAGAGAGGATGAGAGACTCCACGAGAACACGCCTGTGCACCTCACACACCAGCGCCTGAGAGGGAGAGAGAGTGAGAGAGGATGAGAGACTCCACGAGAACACGCCTGTGCACCTCACACACCAGCGCCTGAGAGGGAGAGAGAGTGAGAGAGGATGAGAGACTCCACGAGAACACGCCTGTGCACCTCACACACCAGCGCCTGAGAGGGAGAGAGAGTGAGAGAGGATGAGAGACTCCACGAGAACACGCCTGTGCACCTCACACACCAGCCTGAGAGGGAGAGAGAGAGAGAGAGGATGAGAGACTCCACGAGAACACGCCTGTGCATCTCACACAGCAGCGCCTGAGAGGGAGAGAGAGTGAGAGAGGATGAGAGACTCCACGAGAACACGCCTGTGCACCTCACACACCAGCGCCTGAGAGGGAGAGAGAGTGAGAGAGGATGAGAGACTCCACGAGAACACGCCTGTGCACCTCACACACCAGCGCTTGAGAGGGAGAGAGAGTGAGAGAGGATGAGAGACTCCACGAGAACACGCCTGTGCACCTCACACAGCAGCGCCTGAGAGGGAGAGAGAGTGAGAGAGGATGAGAGACTCCACGAGAACACGCCTGTGCACCTCACACACCAGCGCCTGAGAGGGAGAGAGAGTGAGAGAGGATGAGAGACTCCATGAGAACACGCCTGTGCACCTCACACAGCAGCGTCTGAGAGGGAGAGGGAGAGGGAGTAAGAGAGAGACGATGAGAGACTCCACGAGAACACGCCTGTGCACCTCACACACCAGCGCTTGAGAGGGAGAGAGAGTGAGAGAGAGGATGAGAGACTCCACGAGAACACGCCTGTGCACCTCACACAGCAGCGCCTGAGAGGGAGAGAGTGAGAGAGAGGATGAGAGACTCCACGAGAACACGTCTGTGCACCTCACACAGCAGCGTCTGAGAGGGAGAGAGGGAGAGGGAGTAAGAGAGAGAGGATGAGAGACTCCATGAGAACACACCTGTGCACCTCACACACCAGCGCCTGAGAGGGAAAGAGAGTGAGAGAGATGATGAGAGACTCCACGAGAACAAGCCTGTGCACCTCACACAGCAGCGCCTGAGAGGGAGAGAGTGAGAGAGAGGATGAGAGACTCCACGAGAACACGTCTGTGCACCTCACACAGCAGCGTCTGAGAGGGAGAGGGAGAGGGAGTAAGAGAGAGAGGATGAGAGACTCCACGAGAACACGCCTGTGCACCTCACACACCAGCGCCTGAGAGGGAGAGAGAGTGAGAGAGGATGAGAGACTCCACGAGAACACGCCTGTGCACCTCACACAGCAGCGTCTGAGAGGGAGAGGGAGAGGGAGTAAGAGAGAGGATGAGAGACTCCACGAGAACACGCCTGTGCACCTCACACACCAGCGCTTGAGAGGGAGAGAGAGTGAGAGAGAGGATGAGAGACTCCACGAGAACACGCCTGTGCACCTCACACAGCAGCCTGAGAGAGAGAGAGAGTGAGAGAGAGGATGAGAGACTCCACGAGAACACGTCTGTGCACCTCACACAGCAGCGTCTGAGAGGAGAGGGAGAGGGAGTAAGAGAGAGAGGATGAGAGACTCCACGAGAACACGCCTGTGCACCTCACACAGCAGCGCCTGAGAGGGAGAGAGTGAGAGAGAGGATGAGAGACTCCACGAGAACACGTCTGTGCACCTCACACAGCAGCGTCTGAGAGGGAGAGGGAGAGGGAGTAAGAGAGAGAGGATGAGAGACTCCATGAGAACACGCCTGTGCACCTCACACACCAGCGCCTGAGAGGGAAAGAGAGTGAGAGAGATGATGAGAGACTCCACGAGAACACGCCTGTGCACCTCACACAGCAGCGCCTGAGAGGGAGAGAGTGAGAGAGAGGATGAGAGACTCCACGAGAACACGTCTGTGCACCTCACACAGCAGCGTCTGAGAGGGAGAGGGAGTAAGAGAGAGTGACAGAGAACTACACTGGGTTAAAGAAAGTCCATGACTGCTTTACTTTCTGGGTCATTTCACCCCAGCAGTGTATTCTGGGTCATGTCAAGTCATGGCAAACAGAGATCTCTTTAACCTCTCTTTAAGTGTAATACCAGACAGCATGTTTAAAAATAAAAACACAAACAGATTATTTTCAAAACTGCACAACTGAGCACATGGCTTTTATAAGGATTTGTTTACCATGGTTTGGTTTTTAATATGCTTTACCAAACCTCTCTGTGTTTTAGAATGTTTCTCTATGCTTTACCATGCTTTCACTGTGCTTTATTACACTTTGCTGTGCTTTTACTACAGGACACTTTCATTGGAGGCATGGCGCTGCGCTCCCTGGTTACCCATGGCCCCTCCCCTGATCTCTACCTGGTAGGGGGGCCCCTCCATCCTGCAGAAGGTCTTGAAGTTGCTCTTGATCATCTCAGTGATTGAGTCGAACGCCTCACTGTTGTTCAGCCACTTCCTCTTCACCAGCTTCTCAAAGTAGGGCTGAAAAAACACAGAATAAGAATAAGAGAGGGCAATCAGATTCACACAACAGAGAGAGAGAGGGAGGGCTGAGTGGGGATAGAGGAGGGGACAGAGAGGGAGAAGGAGAGGGGGAGAGAGGGAGGGGTGAGTGGGGATAGAGGAGGGGACAGAGAGGGAGAAGGAGAGGGGGAGAGAGGGAGGGGTGAGTGGGGATAGAGGAGGGGACAGAGAGGGAGAAGGAGAGGGGAGAGAGGGAGGGGTGAGTGGGGATAGAGGAGGGGACAGAGAGGGAGAAGGAGAGGGGGAGAGAGGGAGGGGTGAGTGAGAGGGGATAGATTAGGGGACAGAGGGGGATAGAGGAGAGGGACAGGGGACAGAAAGGAGAGGAGAAGGAGACTCTAGAGTGTTACACAGTTTGTAGTCTCCTGTGCCCTACCTTGATCTGCTGGAACAGTTGCTCTACCAGCACCTTCACCCCCAGACTCACGATCCTGTCGAGGGCTGCCATGCCTCTCCTCAACCCCTCCTCATAGTCCTGAGACTCACACTGAGCACAGCGCTGGAGGAAACTCCTACAGAGAGAGAGAGAGAGAGAGAGAGAGAGAGAGAGAGAGATGGGGTGATTAGTGAAATCAGTACAATACATTATTAACATGAAGAAACCCTCAGCCCTCCTCACACTCCAGAGACACACTGAGCCTCTCCCCCCTCCTTCTCCCCCCCTCTCTATACCTGAAGGGAGGGCAGCAGTTGACCAGGGCGATAGTTTTGGGTGTGAAGCCCTCTGCTGGGTTTCCGCTCTCAGTCTGATTCTGGTGAAACACCTCCACCTTCTTCTGGAAGCTGCAGAGAAGGAGATGAGGAGATAAAGAGACACAGACACGCAGAGATACAGAGACACAGAGAGATACAGAGCCACAGACACAGAGGCGCAGAGACGCAGAGATACAGAGAGATACAGAGCCACAGACACAGAGACGCAGAGACGCAGAGATACAGAGAGATACAGAGCCACAGACACAGAGACGCAGAGACGCAGAGAGATACAGAGCCACAGACACAGAGACGCAGAGACGCAGAGACGCAGAGATACAGAGAGATACAGAGCCACAGACACAGAGACGCAGAGATACAGAGATACAGAGAGATACAGAGCCACAGACACAGAGGCGCAGAGACGCAGAGATACAGAGAGATACAGAGCCACAGACACAGAGACGCAGAGACAGCAGAGATACAGAGAGATACAGAGCCACAGACACAGAGAGCACAGAGACACAGAGAGACACAGAGACACAGAGACACAGAGACACAGAGACGCAGAGACGCAGAGACGCAGAGATACAGAGAGATACAGAGCCACAGACACAGAGACGCAGAGATACAGAGATACAGAGAGATACAGAGCCACAGACACAGAGATGCAGAGATACAGAGATACAGAGAGATACAGAGCCACAGACACAGAGACACAGAGACGCAGAGATACAGAGAGATACAGAGCCACAGACACAGAGACGCAGAGATACAGAGATACAGAGAGATACAGAGCCACAGACACAGAGACGCAGAGACGCAGAGATACAGAGAGATACAGAGCCACAGACACAGAGACGCAGAGACACAGAGATACAGAGAGATACAGAGCCACAGACACAGAGACGCAGAGATACAGAGAGATACAGAGCCACAGACACAGAGACGCAGAGATACAGAGAGATACAGAGCCACAGACACAGAGACGCAGAGATACAGAGATACAGAGAGATACAGAGCCACAGACACAGAGACGCAGAGATACAGAGATACAGAGATACAGAGAGATACAGAGCCACAGACACAGAGACACAGAGACGCAGAGATACAGAGAGATACAGAGAGATACAGAGCCACAGACACAGAGACGCAGAGACGCAGAGATTCAGAGAGATACAGAGAGATACAGAGCCACAGACACAGAGACGCAGAGACGCAGAGATACAGAGAGATACAGAGCCACAGACACAGAGACGCAGAGATACAGAGAGATAGAGCCACAGACACAGAGACGCAGAGATACAGAGATACAGAGAGATACAGAGCCACAGACACAGAGACGCAGAGATACAGAGATACAGAGAGATACAGAGCCACAGACACAGAGACACAGAGATACAGAGAGATACAGAGAGATACAGAGCCACAGACACAGAGACGCAGAGATACAGAGAGATACAGAGAGATACAGAGCCACAGACACAGAGACGCAGAGATACAGAGAGATACAGAGAGATACAGAGCCACAGACACAGAGACGCAGAGACGCAGAGATACAGAGACACAGAGAGATACAGAGCCACAGACACAGAGGCGTAGAGACGCAGAGATACAGAGAGGTACAGAGTCACAGACACAGAGACGCAGAGACGCAGAGATACAGAGAGATACAGAGCCACAGACACAGACACGCAGAGATACAAAGACACAGAGAGATACAGAGAGATACAGAGAGATACAGAGCCACAGACACAGAGACGCAGAGATACAGAGATACAGAGCCACAGACACAGAGACGCAGATACAGAGATACAGAGACACAGAGAGATACAGAGCCACAGACACAGAGGCGTAGAGACGCAGAGATACAGAGAGGTACAGAGTCACAGACACAGAGACGCAGAGATGTACAGATTTGAAAAAATCAAACAATGATTCCTGTATCTGAAATACCACAGCTTTGTGTTCCAGTCGTCACAACCTGGGACTTTACTATAGTTGAAATCCCCCTGTGGCCTCAGTAGAGCTCTTAAACATGTCTGCTCTCTGAGTACAGCTGGTACACCAGAGTGCAACCATGAACCTGCCCCCTCTGACACAGTGCCCCCTAGCGGATGCATGAAATACAACACTGAACAAATGTTACACTCTGGTGTACTGAGAAGACATGTTCGAGAGCTCTAATGAGGCTTTAAACTTTATGAAAAAGCAAATGAAAGCAAACAGAACACGTATTTAAGTCATGGTGCATAACAGCAATGATTTGTTTTTAAGTGCAGTGTGTTGGAATTCGAATTCAAATTCGAGTTCGTAATGTTTACCTCCTTGTGTACTGCACTTAAAAACAAATCAGTGAAATAAGTGAAGCCTCCTGCAGCCAGGCGTGCCGTGTGCGTACCTCTGCAGGAAGTCAGCCAGGCCAGAGAGGCAGCAGTGAGCCACGCGCGCCCCCAGCTCCACAGAGATGCTGGAGGCCCTGTCGAGCTGAATCTGCAGCTTCTGGAGACAAAGAAACAGAGTGAGGCAGAGAGGAACACACACTACAGAGTGAGACAGGGAGGAACACACACTATAGAGTGAGACAGGGAGGAACACACACTACAGAGTGAGACAGGGAGGAACACACACTATAGAGTGAGACAGGGAGGAACACACACTACAGAGTGAGACAAGGAGGAACACACACTACAGAGTGAGACAGGAACACACACTACAGAGTGAGACAGGGAGGAACACACACTACAGAGTGAGGCAAGAAGGAACACACACTACAGAGTGAGGCAGTGAGGAACACACACTACAGAGTGAGACAGGGAGGAACACACACTATAGAGTGAGACAGGGAGGAACACACACTACAGAGTGAGACAGGGAGGAACACACACTACAGAGTGAGACAGGGAGGAACACACACTACAGAGTGAGACAGGGAGGAACACACACTACAGAGTGAGACAGGGAGGAACACACACTACAGAGTGAGACAGGGAGGAACACACACTACAGAGTGAGGCAAGAAGGAACACACACTACAGAGTGAGGCAGGGAGGAACACACACTACAGAGTGAGACAGGGAGGAACACACACTACAGAGTGAGACAGGGAGGAACACACACTACAGAGTGAGACAGGGAGGAACACACACTACAGAGTGAGACAGGAACACACACTACAGAGTGAGACAGGGAGGAACACACACTACAGAGTGAGACAGGGAGGAACACACACTACAGAGTGAGACAGGAACACACACTACAGAGTGAGACAGGGAGGAACACACACTACAGAGTGAGACAGGGAGGAACACACACTACAGAGTGAGACAAGGAGGAACACACACTACAGAGTGAGACAGGGAGGAACACACACTACAGAGTGAGACAGGGAGGAACACACACTACAGAGTGAGACAGGGAGGAACACACACTACAGAGTGAGACAGGGAGGAACACACACTACAGAGTGAGACAGGGAGGAACACACACTACAGAGTGAGACAGGGAGGAACACACACTACAGAGTGAGACAGGAGGAACACACACTACAGAGTGAGACAAGGAGGAACACACACTACAGAGTGAGACAGAGGAACACACACTACAGAGTGAGACAGGGAGGAACACACACTACAGAGTGAGACAAGGAGGAACACACACTACAGAGTGAGACAGGAGGAACACACACTACAGAGTGAGACAGGAGGAACACACACTACAGAGTGAGACAGGGAGGAACACACACTACAGAGTGAGACAGGGAGGAACACACACTACAGAGTGAGACAGGGAGGAACACACACTACAGAGTGAGACAGGGAGGAACACACACTACAGAGTGAGACAGGGAGGAACACACACTACAGAGTGAGACAGGGAGGAACACACACTACAGAGTGAGACAGGGAGGAACACACACTACAGAGTGAGACAGGGAGGAACACACACTACAGAGTGAGACAGGGAGGAACACACACTACAGAGTGAGACAGGGAGGAACACACACTACAGAGTGAGACAGGAGGAACACACACTACAGAGTGAGACAGGGAGGAACACACACTACAGAGTGAGACAGGGAGGAACACACACTACAGAGTGAGACAGGGAGGAACACACACTACAGAGTGAGACAGGGAGGAACACACACTACAGAGTGAGACAGGGAGGAACACACACTACAGAGTGAGACAGGGAGGAACACACACTACAGAGTGAGACAGGGAGGAACACACACTACAGAGTGAGACAGGGAGGAACACACACTACAGAGTGAGACAGGGAGGAACACACACTACAGAGTGAGACAGGGAGGAACACACACTATAGAGTGAGGCAAGGAGGAACACACACTACAGAGTGAGACAAGGAGGAACACACACTACAGAGTGAGACAGGGAGGAACACACACTACAGAGTGAGACAGGGAGGAACACACACTACAGAGTGAGACAGGGAGGAACACACACTACAGAGTGAGACAGGGAGGAACACACACTACAGAGTGAGACAGGAACACACACTACAGAGTGAGACAGGGAGGAACACACACTACAGAGTGAGACAGGGAGGAACACACACTATAGAGTGAGGCAAGGAGGAACACACACTATAGAGTGAGGCAAGGAGGAACACACACTACAGAGTGAGACAGGGAGGAACACACACTACAGAGTGAGACAGGGAGGAACACACACTACAGAGTGAGACAGGGAGGAACACACACTACAGAGTGAGACAGGGAGGAACACACACTACAGAGTGAGACAGGAACACACACTACAGAGTGAGGCAGGATGAGAACCTCTATCAGTTAGAGTGACGGGTTATTAAAGCAATGGGGGTGCCTCTATCAGTTAGAGTGACGGGTTCTTAAAGCAATGGGGGTGTCTCTATCAGTTAGAGTGACGGGTTATTAAAGCAATGGGGGTGCCTCTATCAGTTAGAGTGACGGGTTCTTAAAGCAATGGGGGTGCCTCTATCAGTTAGAGTGACGGGTTATTAAAGCAATGGGGGTGCCTCTATCAGTTAGAGTGACGGGTTCTTAAAGCAATGGTGTTATTCTAACAGATGATTTAGCAGGAGTGATGGAGTCTCTGGATAATACCGGTGATCCCCTCACGTCACAGGAGAGTTTAAAGCCCAGGGCTATTTTGTAATTGATATGACTGGGTATTTATTAAGAGGACGTTATGATAATGGCTAATACAGATCGTGTATAGCACTGACTGCAATACAGGCAATGCAATGCTGTGACAGACAATCCCTTATAAAAATTTACAATGGTATTTTTGCAGCACCCCCCCCATGCTTACACACTATGCATTTAATATAGTTTACTATGGTTTGATTTAATTTGCTTTACCATACCTCTACGTGCTTTACAATGCTTACCTCTTCTTTATCATGCTTTATTACACTTTGCGTGCTTTTACTGAAAACTTCTATAATTATTATTTATTATTAAGGGTTAGTTTACCATGGTCTGTTTTTTTAAATATGCTTTATCATACCTATCTGTGCTTTACAATGCTTGCCTATCCTTTACCATGCTTTCACTGTGCTTTATTACACGTTGCTATGCTTTTACTGTGGCAAACTGTTACAAGGCAGTGTATTAGTTGACTGAATGCAGTGCAGTGTGTTAGTTGATTGAATGCAGCGATGTGACAGTGTAGTGCAGTGTGTTAGTTGATTGAATGCAGTGATGTGACAGTGTAGAGCAGTGTGTTAGTTGATTGAATGCAGTGATGTGACAGTGTAGTGCAGTGTGTTAGTTGATTGAATGCAGCGATGTGACAGTGTAGTGCAGTGTGTTAGTTGATTGAATGCAGCGATGTGACAGTGTAGTGCAGTGTGTTAGTTGATTGAATGCAGCGATGTGACAGTGTAGTGCAGTGTGTTAGTTGATTGAATGCAGTGATGTGACAGTGTAGTGCAGTGTGCTAGTTGATTGAATGCAGTGATGTGACAGTGTAGTGCAGTGTGTTAGTTGATTGAATGCAGCGATGTGACAGTGTAGTGCAGTGTGTTAGTTGATTGAATGCAGTGATGTGACAGTGTAGTGCAGTGTGTTAGTTGATTGAATGCAGTGATGTGACAGTGTAGTGCAGTGTGTTAGTTGATTGAATGCAGTGATGTGACAGTGTAGTGCAGTGTGTTAGTTGATTGAATGCAGTGATGTGACAGTGTAGAGCAGTGTGTTAGTTGATTGAATGCAGTGATGTGACAGTGTAGTGCAGTGTGTTAGTTGATTGAATGCAGTGATGTGACAGTGTAGTGCAGTGTGTTAGTTGATTGAATGCAGTGATGTGACAGTGTAGTGCAGTGTGTTAGTTGATTGAATGCAGTGATGTGACAGTGTAGTGCAGTGTGTTAGTTGATTGAATGCAGTGATGTGACAGTGTAGAGCAGTGTGTTAGTTGATTGAATGCAGTGATGTGACAGTGTAGAGCAGTGTGTTAGTTGATTGAATGCAGTGATGTGACAGTGTAGAGCAGTGTGTTAGTTGATTGAATGCAGTGATGTGACAGTGTAGTGCAGTGTGTTAGTTGATTGAATGCAGTGATGTGACAGTGTAGTGCAGTGTGTTAGTTGATTGAATGCAGTGATGTGACAGTGTAGTGCAGTGTGTTAGTTGATTGAATGCAGTGATGTGACAGTGTAGTGCAGTGTGCTAGTTGATTGAATGCAGTGATGTGATAGTGTAGTGCAGTGTGCTAGTTGATTGAATGCAGTGATGTGACAGTGTAGAGCAGTGTGTTAGTTGATTGAATGCAGTGATGTGACAGTGTAGTGCAGTGTGTTAGTTGACTGAATGCAGTGCACACGCAGCTCAGTGGTTCAGGTTCTGTACCGCGATCACGTTGTTGGCCAGGCTGCTCTGATACTCCTCGATCTGCAGAGACTCCCCCCAGCGCCTCTCCTCGGCCTCCAGGTCCTCAGACAGCTCCCCCGTCACCGTCTCCTGGAACAAACAGACACTCTTGACACCTGGTACTGGCTACACACTACCACCTGACATCAGAGAGTTCTTTACACACTCCCCACCCCAACAAAGGAGTGTGTACACAGCTTCTTATCCTGGCTGCACCTCGCAATACTCACTCACACATTTAGATACAATCTACCAGCATGCAACCCCCTCCCTGCAGGCTCAGGGAGTCAGCTACAGCCCCTGTGTGATTAGCTGCACCCTGCCCTGAGTCAGCTACAGCCCTGTGTGATTACCAGCACTGATCTGAGTCAGCTACAGCCCTGCGTGATTACCAGCACTGACCCTGAGTCAGCTACAGCCCTGTGTGATTACCAGCACTGACCCTGAGTCAGCAACAGCCCTGTGTGATTACCAGCACTGACCCTGAGTCAGCAACAGCCCTGTGTGATTAC
Organism: Acipenser oxyrinchus oxyrinchus; assembly: GCA_030684275.1. Classification (NCBI taxonomy): domain Eukaryota; kingdom Metazoa; phylum Chordata; class Actinopteri; order Acipenseriformes; family Acipenseridae; genus Acipenser; species Acipenser oxyrinchus. The sequence continues at coordinate 385,063 of CM060302.1, forward strand.
CAGCACTGACCCTGAGTCAGCAACAGCCCTGTGTGATTACCAGCACCCTGCCCTGAGTCAGTTACAGCCCTGTGTGATTACCAGCACTGACCCTGAGTCAGCTACAGCCCTGTGTGATTACCAGCACTGACCCTGAGTCAGCAACAGCCCTGTGTGATTACCAGCACCCTGCCCTGAGTCAGTTACAGCCCTGTGTGATTACCAGCACTGACCCTGAGTCAGCTACAGCCCTGTGTGATTACCAGCACTGACCCTGAGTCAGCAACAGCCCTGTGTGATTACCAGCACCCTGCCCTGAGTCAGCTACAGCCCTGTGTGATTACCAGCACTGACCCTGAGTCAGCTACAGCCCTGTGTGATTACCAGCACTGACCCTGAGTCAGCAACAGCCCTGTGTGATTACCAGCACCCTGCCCTGAGTCAGCTACAGCCCTGTGTGATTACCAGCACTGACCCTGAGTCAGCTACAGCCCTGTGTGATTACCAGCTCCTGCCTCCTCACCTTGACGAAGCTGATGTAGTCTCTCTCCAGCTTGCTCAGGGTGTCGAGGGGCAGCAGCGGAGACAGTTGGGATCCGGAAGTGAGCTCCTTGAAGGCAGAGTGATTGAGCACCTCCCTGAAATAGAGAGGACAGGACGGGCAGGTGGTCAGCAATCAGCAAGCAGTGATCAGGGAGCAGTAAGCAGGGAGCAGTGATCAGGGAGCAGTGATCAAGGAGCAGTGATCAGGGAGCAGGGAGCAGTGATCAGGGATCAGTGAGCAAACAGGAGTGAGCAGGGAGCAGTGATCAGGGAGCAGGGAGCAGTGACCAGGGAGCAGTGATCAGGGAGCAGGGAGCAGTGATCAGGGATCAGTGATCAGGGAGCAGGGAGCAGTGATCAGGGAGCAGGGATCAGTGATCAGGGAGCAGGGATCAGTGATCAGGGAGCAGTGATCAGGGAGCAGGGATCAGGAATTCAGGGAGCAGAGAGCAAGGAGCGGGGATCAGGGAGCAGGGAGCAGACAGGAGTGAGCAGGGAGCAGTGATCAGGGAGCAGAGATCAGTGATCAGGGATCAGTGAGCAAACAGGAGTGAGCAGGGAGCAGTGATCAGGGAGCAGTGACCAGGGAGCAGTGATCAAGGAGCAGTGATCAGGGAGCAGTGATCAAGGAGCAGTGATCAGGGAGCAGAGATCAGTGATCAGGGATCAGTGAGCAAACAGGAGTGAGCAGGGAGCAGTGATCAGGGAGCAGTGACCAGGGAGCAGTGATCAGGGAGCAGGGAGCAGTGATCAGGGAGCAGGGATCAGTGATCAGGGAGCAGTGATCAGGGAGCAGGGATCAGGAATTCAGGGAGCAGAGAGCATGGAGCGGGGATCAGGGAGCAGGGAGCAGACAGGAGTGAGCAGGGAGTAGACAGGTGTGAGCAGGGAGCAGTGACCAGGGAGCAGTGATCAGGGAGAAGTGATCAAGGAGCAGTGATCAGGGAGCAGAGATCAGTGATCAGGGATCAGTGAGCAAACAGGAGTGAGCAGGGAGCAGTGATTAGGGAGCAGGGAGCAGTGACCAGGGAGCAGTGATCAGGGAGCAGTGATCAAGGAGCAGTGATCAGGGAGCAGAGATCAGTGATCAGGGATCAGTGAGCAAACAGGAGTGAGCAGGGAGCAGTGATCAGGGAGCAGGGAGCAGTGACCAGGGAGCAGTGATCAGGGAGCAGGGATCAGGGAGCAGGGATCAGTGATCAGGGAGCAGGGATCAGTGATCAGGGAGCAGAGAGCATGGAGCGGGGATCAGGGAACAGGGAGCAGGGAGCAGACAGGAGTGAGCAGGGAGCAGACAGGTGTGAGCAGGGAGCAGTGATCAGGGAGCAGGGATCAGGAATTCAGGGAGCAGAGAGCAGGGAGCGGGGATCAGGGATCAGGGAGCAGGGAGCAGGGAGCAGACAGGAGTGAGCAGGGAGCAGTGACCAGGGAGCAGTGATCAGGGAGCAGTGATCAGGGAGCAGGGAGCAGGAAGCAGTGATCAGGGAGCAGGGAGCAGTGATTAGGGATCAGGGAGCAGAGAGCAGGAGCAGGGATCAGGAGCAGGGAGCAGGGATCAGGAGCAGGGATCAGGAGCAGAGCAGCAGAGAGCAGAGAGCAGGAGCAGAGAGCAGGGAGCAGGGAGGAGGGAACAGGGAGCAGACAAGAGTGAGCAGGGAGCAGACAGGAGTGAGCAGACAGGAGTGAGCAGGGAGCAGAGATCAGAGGAGAGACAGAGAGTGAGTGATCAGGCAGTGAGTGTGAGCAGAGTGATGTGTGTGTAGTGTATGTGTGAGTGTCAGTGTGTGTGTGAGTGTGTCAGTGTGTGTGGTGTGTGTGAGTGTGTGTGTGAGTGTGTGTGTGTGTGTGTGGTGTGTGTGTGTGTGAGTGAGTGTGTGTGTGTGTGTGAGTGTGTGTGTGAGTGTGTGTGTGTGTGGTGATGTGTGTGTGCGTGTGAGGTGTGGAGGGTGTGAGTGTGTGTGAGTGCGTGAGGGTGAGGAGTGTGGGCGTGTGAGTGGGTGTGGGTAGGTGGTGTGGAGTGTGAGGTGTGGAGGTGTGAGTGTGGTGTGTGTGTGAGGGTGTGGGGTGTGTGTGTGTGGTGATGTGTGTGTGAGATGGTGTGCGGTGTGTGAGTGTGTGTGTGTGTGTGGGTGTGGTGGTGTGTGTGTGTGTGTGGGAGTGAGTGTGTGTGTGAGGTGTGAGAGTGTGTGAGTGTGTGTGAGTGTGTGTGTGAGTGTGTGTGTGAGAGTGTGAGTGTGAGTGTGTGAGTGTGTGTGTGTGTGTGAGTGTGTGTGTGTGTGTGTGTGAGTGTGTGAGAGTGTGTGTGTGTGTGTGGTGTGTGGTGTGTGAGAGGTGGTGTGTGTGAGTGTGTGAGAGTGTGAGTGTGTGTGTGAGGTTCTCTGACCTGCAGTAGGTGTTGTGCACCCAGTCCAGCAGTGTGTGCAGCTCAGTGATGTGCAGCTCAGCTGCGGCCGCCTCTCTCAGTCTCTGCCCCACGGCCTGATGGTAGCTCTGTAGGTGCACCGCGAACGCCTCGTACTCAGGGGGGTAGCAGGGCAGTGCGTTCCTCTTCACAGCACACAGATCCTGCACCATGCGCTCACTCAGAGCTCCCAGGAACTCGGACAGGGCCCCAGCGTCCCCCCTACATGGGAGCCTGCTGCTGGTCGACTCCGCCACACCCTCCTTCCACTTCTCTGAGCTGCCGGGCCGGAGAGGCCCTCCGGGCCCGGCCTCCTCTCAGCCCACTCCTGTCTGCCTGCTCCTCCTGATCGATAACCTGAGCAGCAGAGGCAGCGCAGGGGGCGGGCAGGCTGTCGGGAGCAAGGACTCAGCACAACCTCCCCAGCTCCTTCAGCAGCGCTCATACAGCAACTCCACGTCCTTCAACTTACGCCACTGTCTCGGCCCTGCCCACCGCCTCCTCGACCCAGCCCCAGCCCGCCCTCCCTCGCACTCCGCTCCAGTTCCAGGATGTGAGTGTCGGCCACTTAAAAGGTCCCGCTTCATCACAAGCCGCAGGATCTCCAACACTGAGAGGAGAGGGGAGAGAGGGGAGGGAGGAGAGGGGAGAAGAGGGATGGGAGACGGGTGGGAGGAGAGAGAGGGGGAGAAGAGGGATGGGGAGAGGGGAGGGAGGAGAGAGGGGGAGAAGAGGGATGGGGAGAGGGGAGGGAGGAGAGAGGGGAGGGGATGGGGAGAGGGGAGGGAGGAGAGAGGGGAGAAGAGGGATGGGGAGAGGGGAAGATGGGAAGAGATGAAGGAGAGGTGGGAGAAGAGATGTCAAACATTTGAACATTTCTAAAGTCTGTCAGTGTGCAACTTGCAGGTCAATGAGTGTGCTCTGATTAACACACACACTGCCCTGCCTGCCTGTCCTGTGACATCTCTGATTCACACACACACTGCTTGCCTGTCCTGTGCCATCTCTGATTCACACACACACTGCCACAAGATACAATCCCCTCTATTAATACAGAGCCCATCATATCTGATCCTGTAATATACGATACCCTCTATTAATACAGCAGAGCCTGTCATATCTGATCCTGTAATATAAAATTACTGTACCATTAAAAAGCTGAAAGATTTTTTTTCTTCCAGTTTGTGCTTGCGTGCGTGTTTTCTTGTGGTTGTTGTTTTAAATGCCTTTTCTGTCTCAGGGTGACACGCATTTACTGTTGCATGGCCTGAGAAAGCACATTAAGAGCTGTTTCTGGAATGCTGTTTATTTTGCCAAATAGCATTACAGTGCTTTGTTTTGCAATCATTTTCACTTGTTTTCTTTGTATAGTAAACATGCAGTATTGTACTGTGTTGTTTCAGACACACTGACAATGTTCATTTATAATGCCCTGACGTTAATAAAGCAACGACAATGCAGTATAACGACTCCCTCTGAGATGGCATATGTGTACATATCTGATGGACCCCTGGAACAATAGCAATCTGATATGACAGGATCCAGTGTAGTTTTAATTTAATTAGATTGGGGATGATTTGAACCGTGATCCATTAATACCAGCAAGCGATTTGATTGGAGCAACAAGGTTTTATTACATCCTCTGGTTCTGATAGAAACGCTGAACGGTCGAAAGTACGACAATCATTCTTCCCTCGATACAGCAGTCCAGTAAATCATTGAAACAAGACACACAGCACAGCAGGACAAACAGGGCAGAGAAACAGCACAGAGACACACACACAGAGACACAACACAGAGAGACACAACACAGCACAGCAGGACAAACAGGGCAGAGAAACAGCACAGAGACACACACACAGAGACACAACACAGAGACATAGCACAGACAAACACATATACACACACACAGAGACATACAAAGAGACACAACACAGCACAGCAGGACAAACAGGGCAGAGAAACAGCACAGAGACACACACACAGAGATATGCACACAGAGACATGCACACAGACACACGCGCACAGAGACGCACACACAGAGACACACACAAAGAGACACAGCACACACACACACAGAGACATGCACACAGACACACACACACAGTGACACACACACACACAGAGAAAGCCCTTATGCAAGTTGACCATGGTATTTGTGCACTTTTACCATGGCTTTATCATGGTTATACTTTTATAACAAACTTTTACACTTTTATAAGGGCTTACCACGGTTTTTCTATTTTTTACTGTGCTTACCACACGCTGCTGTGCTTTTACTATGGGAGACTTCTATAAGGGTAAACATAAACACAATGACTCACTGACTCACACACCGACACACACAGTTCCCCCCCCGGGGAGAAGGAGGAAGTGAGAGGAGCTGGTGTGTCTCCACTGTGTCTCTGTCAACACCTCCTAGCAAGACTCAGGAAGGACATCCGAAAATAAACACACAGAACCAGCAGCTCTGACACTCTTCAGACACTTCAAACGAACCACTGCAGCGTCTAAAAGACCTCTGAGACAAGCAGACAAGCACAGCTAGAGCCTTCATCAGTATTACTGCAAGCAGACAAGCACAGCTAGAGCCTTCATCAGTGTTACTGAAACTAAAATGAGTCAAGCAGACCAGCGTTTGGGCTCTAGTGCCTTCATCAGTGTTACTGAATCTAAACTGAGTCAAACAGAACAGCGTTTGGGCTCTAGTGCCTTCATCAGTGTTACTGAAACTAAACTGAGTCAAACAGAACAGCGTTTGGGCTCTAGTGCCTTCATCAGTGTTATTGAAACTAAACTGAGTCAAGCAGACCAGCGTTTGGGCTCTAGTGCCTTCATCAGTGTTACTGAAACTAAACTGAGTCAAACAGAACAGCGTTTGGGCTCTAGTGCCTTCATCAGTGTTACTGAAACTAAACTGAGTCAAGCAGACCAGCGTTTGGGCTCTAGTGCCTTCATCAGTGTTATTGAAACTAAACTGAGTCAAGCAGACCAGTGTTTGGGCTCTAGTGCCTTCATCAGTGTTATTGAAACTAAACTGAGTCAAGCAGAACAGCGTTTGGGCACTAGTGCTTTCATCAGTGTTATCATACATGCCAGCAGTCCCTATATGGTTGGGTCAGTCCCGATTTCCTAGCAAATGTTCTGCGTCCCGATTCATAGGAAGAACGTCCCGATATTTACACATAGAAAAAAATGAATTTATTCTGCACAGTAGAGTTAGTGTAAACCACACTTTGTGCTCTTCGTGCGGCTGACACATCTGCTGATCACCAACTGATACAAAGGTAAGAACGCTTCATAGTGTCTGTGTTTACTGTCATGCTGGTCGTGTGGTGTTGAGTTGAGGGGATACGTCTATTATTATATGATAGAGTGTTTTTTGCGTGTGACCCCTCCCATGTGTATGATGCGTATAACACCCCCACCCCCCAGGGGACGAGCGTCCCGCTGAATAGTTTCCAAATGTTGGCAAGTATGGTGTTACTGAAACTAAACTGAGTCAAGCATTTGGGCTCTAGTGCCTTCATCAGTGTAGATACACTTTAATTATTCTCTCTGCCTGAGTGGTATTGAACAGCTACCAGCAGTGTTTCTCTCCCCTCTGTGTACATCCTGCTTCCAGATGCTGTGTGGCTTATTGCCATTGCAGCCTGAGAGCTCAGAGCGAGTGAAGGCCCAATCCCCCCACTCTCCTGCTGCACACCCCAGGACCAGAGTTCACAGGCAGCCTCTCATCTCAGCACGCCCAGGGTGTGTAAACAGAGCTCTGGAGCGCAGAGATACCGAGCCCTGAGGACTGCAGCCAGCGCTCCACAGGACACAAAACAAGCACGCCACAGTCTGGCAGCGTGCCGTTGTCAAGATGGAAGAAATACTCAACACCAAAATGAGTCTTCAGTAAATGTTTCCCGTGAAACACCAGCCCAGCCATTCAGAGAGGCTTCTTTCCAACTCAAAGTCCTGTACTGTCCTGTCACAGATTCAGTTGGGTTCCCCACAGTAACAGCACAGCACGCTCTGTGTATGACAGATCCTCCCTCCTCGCTCTCCCCTCTCCCTTTACCTCAGGTTTATATAAATGAATCTGTGGTGTGTTGGGTGTCTCTTATAATCTGTTTTTCAGGGTTGGGTGTCTCTCCCTAATCGTGTTGAGAGCGTGTTTCATTCTGTTGTATGAAAGTCCCACCTTCAGGCACAGCAAAGCGTTCAAGAGAATGAAGCTCTCCATTACATTTCATACATTATATAGAAGGTCTTTTTCCATATCTGAAGCTCTGTCTCACCTGAAAGTGGCTCTTTGGCCTTCTTCTCCTCCTCCTTCTCTCCTTCTCTTTCTTCCTCCACTCGCTCCCCTCTCTCCAGGGACAGTTTTGGCCTGGGACTCGCGCCGCTCTTACCCCCAGGCCGATCTTCAGGAAGGAGAGTCTCCTCTTGGGGTCCCCTCTCCCCCTCCCTCTCTGGGGGCTCGGCTGCCATTCGACAGGCTCTCCTTGCGCTTCCCAGGGAGACGGCTGCACACCAGAGGGGGTGGGGACGGGGACAGAGAGCGGGGAGAGGAAGGCAGGGAGAGGGAGAGGGAAGGCAGGGAGAGGGAGGGACACGGGAGGGGAAAGGAGAAGGAGGGGGAGAGAGGGGTGTTAGACAGGGTCTGCTGTGTTTAAAATGCTTCAGATTACACTGTCATGTTTCTGACCACTGGAGGTGTGTAGCTGGATATCTTGCCCCTCTGTAACTGTGAGCTACAGAGGGGACAGAAATCACAGCTGCACAAGCCACCTCTGCACTTCCGCTATGATTTAAGGAGTCTTTTCAGAAGCATACTCATTGAAAACAGATATTTGGTAGAAGTGCAATCAGCATTTCCTAATCCAATGGCAGTACAATGGCAATCCAATGGCACGACAATGGTAATGTAATGGCACTATAATGCAATGCAATCGTTCAAGGCAACTACTCCAATAGAATAAGAAAGTCGTGTAAAATAGCTGTTTCCATATTACTGCTCTGACGCTTTTCATTATAAACTGGTCTTTATTTCAAACCCGGGGAGGATGTTATATTTTCAGTAGGTTTAAAACCTCTCTCTCTCGTTACGGTTTGGATTTCTCTGACCCCCCTCTGCCACGCACAGGGCACTGCCTCCTGTCTATTCCACAGGAGAGCTACAGGCAGGCAGCTAGAATACTAAGTTCAGTGCAGTGAAATCTCTGATGAACTCCAGTAAAGCCGAGGTCTTCAGCCTGGACAAACGCTTTTCTGAATCATGTCAAAACTTATTTGAAACTGCTCTGTAGCTCACAATAAAACAATAAAACAATAAAACAATAAAGCAAAGGCTTTACATAGCTGCTAGAGATAGAGAAACACAGAGAGAGAGAGAGAGAGAGAGAGAGAGAGAGAGAGAGAGAGAGAGAGAGAGAAACACAGAGAGAGAGAGAGAGAGACACATACACACAGTGACACACACACAGTGACAGACAGAGACTCACACAGACACACGCACAGTGACGCACAGACACACACACACTTGTGAACTAACCCAGCACACCACCACTGTCCAAACAACCGAAACACAGGACAAGAGGAGCAGCACAGAGAGAACAAACAAGTTAAGAAAGATCAAACCACCTGATACAGTGTCACTGCTGTGAGATACAAACAGCACACTGCAGTGAGCTACAAACAGCACACTGCAGTGAGCTACAAACAGCACACTGCAGTGAGATACAAACAGCACACTGCAGTGAGATACAAACAGCACACTGCAGTGAGATACAAACAGCACACTGCAGTGAGATACAAACAGCACACTGCAGTGAGATACAAACAGCACGCTGCAGTGAGATACAAACAGCACGCTGCAGTGAGATACAAACAGCACGCTGCAGTGAGATACAAACAGCACACTGCAGTGAGATACAAACAGCACACTGCAGTGACATACAAACAGCACACTGCAGTGAGATACAAACAGCACACTGCAGTGAGATACAAACAGCACACTGCAGCAAACAGGTTGTTTCAGGAGTATTTCTCTGTGCTGTGCAGTTTGCTCTGTTCTGTATTGTGCTGCTTTGCAGTTTTGCACTGTCCTGTGTATTGCTCTGTACTGTCCTGCTTGCCTGCACACTCTACCTCAGCTCCTCAGCTGTTCTGTATTGTATTGTATTGTATTGTACTGCATTCTGCTGTACTGTACTGTATTGCACTACACTGTGTTGTACTGTACTGTATTGCACTACACTGTGTTGTACTGTACTGTACCAGAGACGAATTTCAAACTGGGGTGCTGAAAATGAAAGGGGGGGGGGATAATATTTAAATATATACAAAATCATAATTTTGTGTGCATTTCACCATCAAAATATACACAGACCAAGTGAGTTCCATAAGGAATAAGACATTGGAAACATGAGTCTACAAATACTTATGTAAGATTCAAAGCAACAAGGCAACGTATTAACTACGTTGCAAATCAGATGTTGAATAAATAAAATGCAATGACATACTAAACACATAACCTGCTTGTACTGTGCTTTCTATTCGAAACGTGTATATTCACACGTTAGAAATTGTGGTGGTCTCATAACACATTACACACACCCATGCTAATCGGGAAAGTTCCGCCTTTCGCGCACATTCGTTGTGTAGACGCATTGGGAAACAAAGTTACAGTTTTAGAGGCAGCGCGCTACTGCTTAGCATTGGGTAGCAGCTGTTACTTATTAATGTGGGGTTGGTAGATTTTTAGATTTATTTCTGTTCTCTCTACCTGTCTGTAAAGCTGTAATTAGCATTGTTTAATCATGGGCTGGATTAAATTGAGCTCAAATATTGTGCAGCTCTACATTGCTTAATGAAAACTGATGGCTTTGCTCTCACTGTGAGGAGGATGCAGTCACTACACGACACACCGCTGACTTCGTAAAATACAGACATCCTGTATGGATACACACGGCTTGATAAACTTACCAAATAGCAAAAATGTACAATTAGCAATCCAGGGACACAGAGCAATAAACCTGTTAGCAATAAAGCTAGTCGTGTTGCTTTATCTGTGAGTAATTCTTTAGAGTGAAAGAAAGATCGAATGAAGTCAAAATCGCTGTAAATTGGTTTGTTTGTATTTGAATTGTTTTATCTCTTAGTAGTTTCACCCACTCTCTCCTTTATAAACGTCTTGCATCCCTCCCCGCCTTCCTTTTATATACGTCTTGCATTTCTTTTTTACATTTTGGAACTCCCCCATTACACTGCGGTCAGTTACAAAATATTCAACTCAAAATGTAACAATCACAATGGTCAATGGAAAAACTATTTTCTACTGGAAGCTAAAAATGAAAATGGCAGTTTTTCATGCCGTGTATACATCCATTAAAACAGACATAAGCTTACCTTGTTAATCTGCCTTCTTTACGATTGAACATCTCTTCTGAGTTCTTATCGAAAACATAAACTGTCACTTTCTACTTGAATCCATACAAAAAAATCTCACATTCCAAATCCAGTACTAGCATGAGCCTAGTGATGGAAATGATCATGCCTCACTGGCCTGGGCTGCTGCAGTCACAGTTATAAAAGGGCAGAGTGAATAGAAAAGAACACGACAGAGAAGACAGCACCACTACAAATACAGCTTAGAGCACGATTTCTTTGGTTTAATTAAACTAAAATAAGTGGCATACAGAACATGAACTGATTCTTACTAGTAAAAAGAAACGCAGGAAGGTTATGATTTGTTTATGGAGAAATATATTGACACATGTTAACAGTTAAATATCATTTTTTCTCGACTGTTTAAATGTGGTTCTGGAAGTTACAGAGATTCATTTGTAATGTTTTGCCATCCCACATTGTTAAACACACAGTTATCATAGCGAAACCAGCTGCGAGGTCAGGACGCATTTGTAAGTAAACACTGTGTCTCGCATGACAGTGCTTGGTCTGATACTATCAGTGATAGGCTGGAACAATGAACACCCGCCCTTGCATAGCAATGCTTAGTGCTAATTGGTTGAAACACTAAATTATAGCACACACTTGGCAATACTAATTGGTTGAAACGTTGATTCATGACGTTCTTGCAGGCAGTGCAAATGCTCATTCATAAACTAAAGTTAACGAGAAAAGTTGCCTGTGCGGCCGCACCCCCAGCACCCCCACTTCCCGCGTTCCTGTACTGTACTGTGTTGCACTGTATTGTATTGCTCTGTATTGTATCGCTCCATACTGTAACACACTCTGTACCTCAGTATGGATGTCGGCTCCTCAGAGCTCCTGTGGCTGCTCTTCTTCTTGTCCTTCTCAGAGGACCTGCTGGGGGTCTTCTCCTCCCCGGGGGTCCCCTTTCCCGTGACAGAACTGCGCAGCCCCTTGCCCAGCTTGCCCAGGGTCTTGAGAGGGAGACCCCCGGATCCTGTCCAGGGTCCCCTCAGGAGCTGCTGCACTCTTCGTCCTTCAAGGGATCCGGGAGGGTCTGGCAGGACTCTCTCCCCCCCCCTCTTCCTCGAAGGGGTTCGCCCCACCCCCCTCCTCCTGCTTGTCCGCGAAGGGGTTGCCTCCCCTCCTTGTCCTCGAAGGTTGCCCTCCCCTCACCCTCCTCCTCCTCAAAGGGTTTGCCCCGTTCATTGTTCCCAGGATGAGCGCTCGGGGCTGTCGATGGCGTTCTCAGATTCCTGCTGTGCTTGAGCTTCAAGCTTCCCAGGCAGGCTTTTCAGGACCGCATCGTAGCTCCAAGCCTTGGGAGAAACAGTCTGGAGACAGGAGGAGGGGGGGATGGGTGAGGGGGAGAGTGAGAGATCAGAGAAGGAGAGATTAGAGAAGGAGAGATTAGAGAGGTCCAAACTCCTACCACAACACACTCAATATCTAACCCCAGAAAAGATGCCAGGACCCTGTGGAACCCGAGCTCTCAGCGGCTTGTTTTTGGAAAGAAGCTTCCCCCCCCCCACCTTGCAGCACATGAGGTCAGATGTCACCAAGAGCTACACAGGCACGCACACACACTGACACATTAACTCACTGAGACACACACACTGACACATTAACTCACTGAGACACACACACTGAAAAACACTCCCTGAGACACACACTCTGACACATTCACTCCCTGAGACACACACTGACACATTAACTCACTGAGACACACACACTGAAAAACACTCACTGAGACACACACACTGAAAAACACTCCCTGAGACACACACACTGAAAAACACTCCCTGAGACACACACTCTGACACATTCACTCCCTGAGACACACTCACTGAGACACACACACACACACACTGACACTTTCACTCCGAGACACACACTGAGACACACAGACACACACACTCACAAACACACTGACATAGACACTCACTGAGATACACACTGAGACTCACACACAGAGACACAGACACACTCACTAAGACATAATCACTGAGACTCACACACACACACTAAGATACACACACTCACGCTGAGAAACACACACACACACACACACAAATATTGACGTTTTCTCATGTTTTTCCTATGGTTACACTCTGCATTTACCATACTTTACCCTGGTATTGCCATGTGCCATACAATGCTTACCTGTGCTTTATTACACTTTGCTTTGCTGTTACTTTGGGAAACTTTGCATAAGGGTTAGTTTACCATGGTTTGTTATTAATATGCTTTACTGTACCTCCCTGTGATTTACAATGCTTCCCTATGCTTTACCACACCTCTCTGTGCTTTACAATGCTTCCCTATGCTTTACCAGACCTCTCTGTGCTTTACAATGCTTCCCTATGCTTTACCAGACCTCTCTGTGCTTTACAATGCTTCCCTATGCTTTACCAGACCTCTCTGTGCTTTACAATGCTTCCCTATGCTTTACCAGACCTCTCTGTGCTTTACAATGCTTCCCTATGCTTTACCAGACCTCTCTGTGCTTTACAATGCTTCCCTATGCTTTACCAGACCTCTCTGTGCTTTACAATGCTTCCCTATGCTTTACCAGACCTCTCTGTGCTTTACAATGCTTCCCTATGCTTTACCAGACCTCTCTGTGCTTTACAATGCTTCCCTATGCTTTACCAGACCTCTCTGTGCTTTACAATGCTTCCCTATGCTTTACCAGACCTCTCTGTGCTTTACAATGCTTCCCTATGCTTTACCAGACCTCTCTGTGCTTTACAATGCTTCCCTATGCTTTACCAGACCTCTCTGTGCTTTACAATGCTTCCCTATGCTTTACCAGACCTCTCTGTGCTTTACAATGCTTCCCTATGCTTTACCAGACCTCTCTGTGCTTTACAATGCTTCCCTATGCTTTACCAGACCTCTCTGTGCTTTTACAATGCTTCCCTATGCTTTACCAGACCTCTCTGTGCTTTACAATGCTTCCCTATGCTTTACCAGACCTCTCTGTGCTTTTACAATGCTTCCCTATGCTTTACCAGACCTCTCTGTGCTTTACAATGCTTCCCTATGCTTTACCAGACCTCTCTGTGCTTTTACAATGCTTCCCTATGCTTTACCAGACCTCTCTGTGCTTTACAATGCTTCCCTATGCTTTACCAGACCTCTCTGTGCTTTACAATGCTTCCCTATGCTTTACCAGACCTCTCTGTGCTTTACAATGCTTCCCTATGCTTTACCAGACCTCTCTGTGCTTTACAATGCTTCCCTATGCTTTACCAGACCTCTCTGTGCTTTTACAATGCTTCCCTATGCTTTTACCAGACCTCTCTGTGCTTTACAATGCTTCCCTATGCTTTTACCAGACCTCTCTGTGCTTTACAATGCTTCCCTATGCTTTACCAGACCTCTCTGTGCTTTACAATGCTTCCCTATGCTTTACCAGACCTCTCTGTGCTTTACAATGCTTCCCTATGCTTTACCAGACCTCTCTGTGCTTTACAATGCTTCCCTATGCTTTACCAGACCTCTCTGTGCTTTTACAATGCTTCCCTATGCTTTTACCAGACCTCTCTGTGCTTTACAATGCTTCCCTATGCTTTACCAGACCTCTCTGTGCTTTTACAATGCTTCCCTATGCTTTACCAGACCTCTCTGTGCTTTACAATGCTTCCCTATGCTTTACCAGACCTCTCTGTGCTTTACAATGCTTCCCTATGCTTTACCAGACCTCTCTGTGCTTTACAATGCTTCCCTATGCCTTACCACACCTCTCTGTGCTTTATTACACTTTGCTTTAACAGTTAAAAAAAAAATCCAGTCTGATATTCTCGAAACATTTATTTTATTCATAAAAAAACAGACTTTGAAAAAGCATTATTTAACCCTTTCAGTCCTGAATTATTTTTGTGGATCTGAAGAAGGAACTCCTTTATTGAGTCGCATGAGAACAGGACAACAACATATTTGAAACGTATATTTCTACCCGGCCTCAGACTGGGACCTAGCATTCCAACGCGATTTCAGACAGCACATGTTAACATGCGGCGCTAGGATTAGGACTGAAAGGGTTAAATATGTCCTCAAGACTAGAGCCCATTGTTTCAAGCACTGAACAAGTGTGCAGTTCTGTAGAGTTAGGTCTTCTGTTTTTTTGGTTTTTATTAATTTCATTTTTCGGTGCTTATTTTGAGCTATTTTCGAGTTTTATGTAAATCGTATTTTTTCAGGGCTTTAAGTTTTTATATACTGTATGAAATTATTTGTTTTTGGTTACTTTCAAAAAAAGCTTGTGCGTTTTTTTTCTTTTTCTTCTGTGTATAGTAACTCGACAGTTGCACAATTAAGTTGTACCTTCTTTCCTTTGCTGTCTTCCTCAACGAAATCCCTCTGGTCACGGGCACATTCTTCTGGGGTTTTTGTGTAGCTAGGCATTTATTTTACATTTTGCCACAATTTGCAATTCTGTTTTAAATTCTCATTATCTAACTGTAATACAGCTTTAAATCCCGCGAACACGCTTGATTGCAATCGTTTTAAATCTCACAAGCGGAGTCTCCAACAGAAATGTAGGAATTCGCTGCCACCCATTAGTTGGGGTGGTTTTAATGTATTCACAACAAATCAATGACAGATACAGGTCAGGAAGGAGGGACGTTGCCCCTCTGCACTGGGAAAGGTAGTTTGCTTTTTTTTTATGTGTCACACGATGGCTGCAGGTGGTGATGTCAGACCAGAACTAACTCCACAGGTAACTGCGGAGCGAAACTGAGACGCTACAGCACTCAGTGCTTTATTCAAACAAGAAAATAAACAGTTTTAACAAAACAAAAAGGCACGTTGGCCAAACAAACACAAAACAAATATTAACAGTAACAAGTAGTATCCTGGTTGCAAAACCAGTACACGTGGCAATTGTTATTTCTCTTTAGATTTTTACCTCCTAACTCTGTCCACACCCGTTCTCCACTCTGAACCCACTCCCCGTGCAGCCAAAGCTGCAGGTATTTTATATTGGTGACCGAGGGATTAACTAGCTAGTAATTATCTTATCCCTTGGGCACATTCTGCACGAGTTTAATAAGATATGTGACTGTCAGCTATAAATTATACACTATAAGACGCAGTGTGGTCCAGTGGTTAAAGTCCAAGGCTTGTAATCAGAAGGTCACCAGTTCAAATCCCACTTCTGCCACTGAATGACTCACTGGGTCTTTGCTGATCAATGCCATCGTTCTCAGTTTATTCTCTGCTTTGGACCAGCAGTTTATTTAGGGATCAGGCCCAGTTCTGACTTTCACTAACTACAACAGAGCTGCTGAGATCCATTCAAGATGCTCTCAGAGCTACTCCACAGTGTGTTTGATTTCCTCCCAGCAGGCTGTGTGAATGGAACAGTTTATTTAACTAAAAGCGCTTCATGGCTCTGCAGGGAGACAGGACAAATAAACAATGTGTCTCAGTGATGCAAAGCAAACAGCAGCCTATCTGAGCTGCACAGCGCGGGTCCCCTCGCTCTGGAGTGAGGAATGAGAGCCCAGGGTTCAAACTACTAATGAGCCCTCAGGAATGAAAACGAAATAAACACAACACAGGCAGAGACAGGCCGGCAGTCAGGCAGGCAGAGAGAGAGACAGACAGAGAGACAGGCAGGCAGAAAGACAGACATGCATCTCTGTGTGGACTTTATCACTGAAGGATTGTATTAATCATAATCAGATGGACTTTCATAACACAGCGCCCTTGGACTGAGCAGCTATAAAACAGATACCAATTATCATGTGACTGCTTCAAGCCCAAACCCCCTCCCCTCCCCTCCCCTGTCTAATCGCTTACATTCTGGATGAACGTGTTTCTGTGAGAATCCCAGAATCACTTCAGATAGAAATGCAATCAACAAGTACAAGCACAGGCAAAGACATCAGAGCCTCTTGAAAACAGCTGTGTGCACATTCCTGCAGATAAATAAACCATTCGAACACCCCATTGTGTGATCCAGCTCTCTATAAAGACATGCATCTCACAGCCTCAGAGCCAAAGCACAGCATTATTCCAGATGAGACACAAACTGAACACAAAACATTGCAACATGACAGCTAAGAACAGGCTGAACCGTTTAGCAGATCAGAGATACCCCTTCTAATAGTGTACTGCTTTGGTATCCCCTGGTAAAAGCACAGGTAGAACTCAAAATAAACGAGATTGTTCCAGTTGCCAGAACAGGAAATTCTCCTGGGCCGATTACCTCACCTTAATTAAAAACCCAAAACACAGGCAGATCCTAACCAACTCCAGAATTAGTGACCACAAGCTGCGGATTGAAACAGGCAGACACACATTACACGGAAGCCCAGAGAGGCTCGACTCTGTAGCCAGTGTGACAGTGGAGAGATTGAATCAGACACATTGCATCCTCCTCTGTACAAAATACAGAGAAGTCACAGACACATATTCTATTAATCTGGCAGAAAGAGAAGGAGGTTTCTTTAAGATTTCCATTACATGAGAGTAGGTGTTAAAACTTCATGCTGATATTTGACCCAGCTCTCGCCAAGATAAGCACCAACTAACACATAGTTTATTTTACTGTAAACTAATGTGACCCATCTGTGTTTCCTTCCATCTGATGAAGTAGATATCCTTCTGTCTGGTGTTTGTAGCTGAAGTGTAATGCTGGCTCCAGGGATCAGCCTATTTTGCTCCCTGTCGCATCAGCACACACAACGGCTGTAAAGCTGGTTCCGGGGATCAACCACAGTGCAGCCTCCCTAGCGCATCAGCATGACAACCGTCTGGACTGAGTGGAGTAAAAACGACAAATCTTTTTGGAGACAAGAAAGAGGCAGCAGAAATCTGTGTGCAGTGTTGCAGCCTGCAGCCTCCTCATTGGAAGTGCACAGTACAGGCTTTCAAACGCCTGGTATTGAGGACTGTTTGACAGATATACACGCTCAGTACTTCTGTGCGTTTGCTACATTCACTTTGGCAAGGCTTGTACAGCTTGTCATGCCATTTGAATTTGAGTTTGAGTTTAAATCCCAGTTTCAGGTTTCATTTGCTGACTCGGTCAATGTTTGTCCTTCAATAACCCGGCTGCTTCCAGTAAAGAAACAGCTGAAAAGTACCAGATCTCAAGAGATTGTGTGTGTGAGAGCTGAGCAATGCAGCCAAACATGCCTTTACAGGGAGGAGGGGGAGCAGGGGAGAGGCAGAGGGGGAGAGGGAGAGACAGGGGAAAGGGAGAGGGATGAGTGTGAGGAGAGAGGGAGCAAGAGAGGGAGGGAGACAGGAGAGAGGATTAGGGAGAGTCTGGGGAGAAGAAAGAGGGTAAAAGGAGGGAAAGAGGAGGAAAACAGGAAGAGAGGAAGTGAGAGAGAGGTTGAGAGAGGCACTGAGAGGGGAAGGAGTAAGGGAGAGATTGAGAGAGTTTGAGAGTGAGAGATGGAGGGGCTAATAAGGGGGTTATATAGGCGAGGGGGGCATATTGGGGGAGGGGGGTACGGGGGTTATCTGTTTGTATTTATGAGTTGTGTTCATGTTCGTTGTTTAACTGCTTTGGCAAAAAGTATTATTTTGTCATGCCAATAAAGCCTGAGAGAGGCAGTGAGAGGTTGAGAGAGAGGGTTGAGATGTTCAGAAGAGGCAGTGAGAGGTTGAGGGAGAGAGTTGAGATGTTGAGAGAGGCAGTGAGAGGTTGAGAGAGAGGGTTGAGATGTTGAGAGAGGGAGTGAGAGGTTGAGGGAGAGGGTTGAGATGTTGGGAGAGGCAGTGAGAGGTTGAGAGAGAGGGTTGAGATGTTGAGAGAGGCAGTGAGAGGTTGAGGGAGAGGGTTGAGATGCTGAGAGAGGCAGTGAGAGGTTGAGGAAGAGGGTTGAGATGTTGAGAGAGGGAGTGAGAGGTTGAGGGAGAGGGTTGAGATGTTGGGAGAGGCAGTGAAAGGTTGAGGAAGAGGGTTGAGATGTTGACAGAGGCAGTGAGAGGTTGAGGGAGAGGGTTGAGATGTTGAGAGAGGGAGTGAGAGGTTGAGGGAGAGGGTTGAGATGTTGGGAGAGGCAGTGAGAGGTTGAGGGAGAGGGTTGAGATGTTGAGAGAGGGAGTGAGAGGTTGAGGGAGAGGGTTGAGATGTTGGGAGAGGCAGTGAGAGGTTGAGAGAGAGGGTTGAGATGTTGAGAGAGGCAGTGAGAGGTTCAGGGAGAGGGCTGAGATGCTGAGAGAGGCAGTGAGAGGTTGAGGAAGAGGGTTGAGATGTTGAGAGAGGCAGTGAGAGGTTGAGGGAGAGGGTTGAGATGTTGAGAGAGGGAGTGAGAGGTTGAGGGAGAGGGTTGAGATGTTGAGAGAGGCAGTGAGAGGTTGAGAGAGAGGGTTGAGATGTTGAGAGAGGGAGTGAGAGGTTGAGGGAGAGGGTTGAGATGTTGGGAGAGGCAGTGAGAGGTTGAGAGAGAGGGTTGAGATGTTGAGAGAGGCAGTGAGAGGTTCAGGGAGAGGGTTGAGATGCTGAGAGAGGCAGTGAGAGGTTGAGGAAGAGGGTTGAGATGTTGAGAGAGGGAGTGAGAGGTTGAGGGAGAGGGTTGAGATGTTGGGAGAGGCAGTGAGAGGTTGAGGAAGAGGGTTGAGATGTTGAGAGAGGCAGTGAGAGGTTGAGGGAGAGGGTTGAGATGTTGAGAGAGAGAGTGAGAGGTTGAGGGAGAGGGTTGAGATGTTGGGAGAGGCAGTGAGAGGTTGAGGGAGAGGGTTGAGATGTTGAGAGAGGGAGTGAGAGGTTGAGGGAGAGGGTTGAGATGTTGAGAGAGGCAGTGAGAGGTTGAGAGAGAGGGTTGAGATGTTGAGAGAGGCAGTGGGAGGTTGAGGGAGAGGGTTGAGATGTTGAGAGAGGCAGTGAGAGGTTGAGCAGAGGGTTGAGATGTTGACAGAGGCAGTGAGAGGTTGAGAGAGAGAGTTGATATGTTGAGAGAGGCAGTGAGAGGTTGAGGGAGAGGGTTGAGATGTTGAGAGAGGCAGTGAGAGGTTGAGAGAGAGGGTTGAGATGTTGAGAGAGGCAGTGAGAGGTTGAGGGAGAGGGTTGGGATGTTGAGAGAGGCAGTGAGATGTTGAGGGAGAGGGTTGAGATGTTGAGAGAGGCAGTGAGAGGTTGAGAGAGAGGGTTGAGATGTTGAGAGAGGCAGTGAGAGGTTGAGGGAGAGGGTTGAGATGTTGAGAGAGGCAGTGAGAGGTTGAGGGAGAGGGTTGAGATGTTGAGAGAGACAGTGAGAGGTTGAGAGAGAGGGTTGAGATGTTGAGAGAGGCAGTGAGAGGTTGAGAGAGAGGGTTGAGATGTTGAGAGAAGCAGTGAGAGGTTGAGAGAGAGGGTTGAGATGTTGAGAGAGGCAGTGAGAGGTTGAGGGAGAGGGTTGAGATGTTGAGAGAGGCAGTGAGAGGTTGAGAGAGAGGGTTGAGATGTTGAGAGAGGGAGTGAGAGGTTGAGGGAGAGGGTTGAGATGTTGAGAGAGGCAGTGAGAGGTTGAGGGAGAGGGTTGAGATATTGAGAGAGGCAGTGAGAGGTTGAGGGAGAGGGCTGAGATGTTGAGAGAGGCAGTGAGATATTGTCTGTCTGTCTGTCTGTCTGTCTGACTGCATGACAGACAGACGGGCACTATACTGGCAATGCAGAAAACACATCATTTTATGCTGCTTTTAATAGACAGCCAAACCAGAGTTTTAACAATCAGCTCCATAAAGTTTGTGTAATAAAGCACCGATAAGACAAGGGTAATCTAACATTCTCTGGGGAATAGAGTGTTAATACTGGAATTCCCCTCTGCTGTGTTGACATATTGTTTGTCACTGTTATGCAAACTCAGACAGACCGATCGCTTTGTGTACTGAGAATTATCAGGGATAAGCTTCCCTTATAAGAGTGTACCACAGTAATCTCATTTTTTTTCATGTGTTATGCTATGTATTTACCATAGTTTACTGTGGTTTGCCATGTTTTTTTTTACGGTGTTTTACCATATGTCTCTGGGCTTTACTGTGCATTTACTGTGATTTATTACGCTTTGCTATGGATTCACTGTGCTTTATAACACTTTGCTGTGCTTTTATAAGGGTGACACACACACACACACACACTGACACACACTGAGGCGAAGCAGAGTGAAATAGCTAACACTGTGTAACAGGTTAATGTGATTCAAATTGAATTAAATTTCGCACAAGCATGTGATTTACCATTACATTCAAATGAAGTACTGCATCCTTACACTTCACCCGCTCGAACACTAACATCCACTAATTCACACGAACAAGCAGGGACAGACAGGGTTTGAAAATCTCGCCGATACGAGTGAGCTATCGGCTGTACCCCGATGCCTTCTCCTCACAAATTCAACGGGAAGTCATTTTACCGGTACTTCCATTTAAATGACTCTGACACTGGGGTAACCTCCTTTTCTTTCCCTCCTCCTCCTCCCCCTCCTCTGATCTCTCTATCTCTGTTCCTCTGGAAATTACCACACTCTCTCCCTCTTCCTCCGCTAAGAACCTCGGAGTCACCCTGGACCCCTGCCTCTCTTATTCCCAGCACATCTCCACTCTGGCACACACTTGCCGATTCTTCCTGAGCAATATCCGAAGAATCCGACCCTTCCTCACCAACTACGCCACCCAGCTCCTGGTCCAGGCCTTGGTACTCTCCCACCTAGACTACTGCAACTCCCTCCTGGCTGGCCTCCCTGCGTCCGCCACCCATCCGCTCCAGCTCATCCAGAACTCCGCTGCCCGCCTGGTGTTCTCTCTGCCTCGCTTCTCCCACGCAACTCCACTACTCCGCTCACTCCACTGGCTCCGATCACCGCCGCATCCAGTTCAAGACTCTTGTACTAGCCTACAGATGCCTTGACCAGACTGCACCCAGCTACCTCCAGACCCTCATCTCTCCCTACACCCCACTCGACCTCTCCGCTCCTCCTGCACTAGAAGACTGGCTCTACCTCCTCTCGCCCCCTGCCTCCAGAGCCCGCTTCTTTTCCACCCTCGCCCCACAGTGGTGGAATGACCTTCCTACAGATGTCAGGACTGACCAGTCCCTGACCATCTTCCGGCGCCTCCTCAAGACTCACCTCTTCAGACAGCACCTGTAGAACTCCTCTGTTCTTCCCCTGGGACACTTATCACCCTTCCTTAAATGCGCTTTACTTGCTCTTATCTGCCCCCTATTTTACTGCATTTAATCCTGTACTTCAGAGTACTGTAATCTGCCAAGTGTTTAATCTGTAGTATTTTGTGTTTAATCACATCCTGATGTAACTATCACTGACACTTATCTGCTGTATTATTGAACCGTATTTTGTCACACGTACTTGCTTGAACCAAAGTCATTGTATTTATCTTGCTCTTAATTGTATTATTACTTGTACTATGATACTTGAAATGTATTTGCTTACGATTGTAAGTCGCCCTGGATAAGGGTGTCTGCTAAGAAATAAATAATAATAATAATAATAATAATAATAATAATAATAATAATAACTATCAAACACTGAATCGTGCTACGTTTAGAAAGAGTGAAATAACCCTAATAGTTTCAATGACAAACGTTTCGAATAGACGTATTTGCTAAGTATATATTAATACTGAAAGATACTTATTAAGTCTTACATTGAAAAATACTTCTAGTCGAAACTTTTTTTCAGTGAACGTATTACCTATCCATTATTTCCTCCAAGATGCAGTTTGTTTTAATGTATAGTTATGGATGAACAGTCTGAGAAAACTTCACCTGTAAACTCCAGGCAGCTATGGGGCTGCGTTTTACAAATTCAAATAAACAATTAACAAAGAGAGCAGACTTTTACTTATAATAACTAATAAAAACACCCCAAATATATACCTTACCTAGTGCCTCCATGGTTAACTGATTTCCAGTGCCCCCAGAAACCCGTTTATTTCAGTCCTGAGAGAGACCGTGCTGCGCCCTCCTTCGTGTCCCGCAGTTTGGACTCTGATACAGGCAAACAGCTTTCACTTTCCCCAAGTAAAGGTCATCGCTTCCCCCGCCCGCGCTCACAAAGCGCCCAGGGTGCCGAGAACAACGCGTCTTCGACAAACAGGTGCTGAGAGATTCACTGGACCGACACGGAA
>CM060302.1:412500-470000 GCA_030684275.1 Acipenser oxyrinchus oxyrinchus
AGTGTGTGACTCAGTGTCTGTGTCTCAGTGTGTGTGTGTCTCAGTGTGTGTGTGTGTGTCTCAGTGTGTGTGTCTGTGTCTCAGTGTGTGTGTGTGTGTGTCTCAGTGTGTGACTCAGTGTCTGTGTGTCTCAGTGTGTGTGTGTGTGTGTGTGTCTCAGTGTGTGACTCAGTGTCTGTGTGTCTCAGTGTGTGTGTGTGTGTGTGTCTCAGTGTGTGACTCAGTGTCTGTGTCTCAGTGTGTGTGTGTGTGTCTCAGTGTGTGACTCAGTGTCTGTGTCTCAGTGTGTGTGTGTCTGTGTCTCAGTGTGTGACTCAGTGTCTGTGTCTCAGTGTGTGTGTGTCTGTGTCTCAGTGTGTGACTCAGTGTCTGTGTCTCAGTGTGTGTGTGTCTCAATGTGTGTGTCTGTGTCTCAGTGTGTGACTCAGTGTCTGTGTCTCAGTGTGTGTGTGTCTCAATGTGTGTGTCTGTGTCTCAGTGTGTCTCAGTGTGTGTGTCTCAGTGTGTGTGTGTGTGTCTCAGTGTGTGTGTCTGTGTCTCAGTGTGTCTCAGTGTGTGTGTCTCAGTGTGTGTGTGTGTCTCAGTGTGTGTGTCTGTGTCTCAGTGTGTGTGTGTGTCTCAGTGTGTGTGTGTCTGTGTCTCAGTGTGTGTGTCTGTGTGTCTCAGTGTGTGTGTCTGTGTGTCTCAGTGTGTGTGTCTCAGTGTGTGTTTGTGTCTCAGTGTGTGTGTCTGTGTCTCAGTGTGTGTGTGTGTGTGTATGTCTCAGTGTGTGTGTGTGCGTCTCAGTGTGTGTCTCAATGTGTGTGTGTGTGTGTCTGTGTCTCAGTGTGTGTGCCTTGATTTAGTCTTTTCAAATGAAGACAAAATAACTAAAACAGAGGTCAGAGAGGCATTGGCAAACTCAGACCACAACATGGTCTCATCTGAAGTGTTTTTTAAAACCCCAAAAGTAGACAAATCTAAATCTAAAACAAAATGGCCAAAATGGTTTAATAGATCGATTCAAAAAAATATTCAGTGGAAAAAGGCACTTTATACAGCATTTAAAAGGGACCAAAAACAAAGTACACAGAAAGTGTACCTGGAACTGCAAACACAAGTCAAAAAGGAAGTTAGAAAGGCCAAGAGAGAGATAGAAATCAATATTGCTAAGGGGGCTAAAACCAATTCCTAAATGTTTTCCAATATTATAACAGCAAGAGAACATCCAAAAAGGAGGTTAAATGTCTAAGAGACACAAATGGCAAAATCATAGACGAAGAAAAAAAAATAGCAAATATATTAAATGATTACTTTTCACAGGTTTTTACAAAGGAGGACACGGACAACATGCCCCACATGTCGACCTGTTCCTATCCAGTTTTAAATAACTTTAGCATAACAGAGGCAGAAGTGTTAAAGGTACTAGGAGCTCTTATAATAAACAAATCCCCTGGGCCGGATGAGATCCTCCCAATAGTACTCAAAGAAATGAAAGAAGTTATTTACAAACCGCTAACCAAGATGATGCAACAGTCTCTTGACACAGGGGTTGTACCGTCAGACTGGAACATTGCAAACGTAATACCGATCCACAAAAAGGGAGACAAAATCGAACCAGGAAAGACTACTGTGTGTGTGTGTCTCAGTGTGTGTGTGTCTGTGTGTCTCAGTGTGTGTGTCTCAGTGCGTGTGTCTCAGTGTGTGTGTCTCAGTGTGTGTGTGTTTATGTTAGATCGTTAACCCTTTGATTTCCAAAGAATGAAAACACTGAGATCACAAAGACCTGTGTTGTTTTACCTTGAGAACAGGAAATGGAGAAAAGTTTAATTCGAGGTACAGTATTTAATTAATAAAAAAATCCAACTTCCCAGCAAGTCCTCTGAGCCGCTCTGAATCGCAGAGAAACAGCAGAACCTCCTGCACAGTGCTGGAGACGTTGCTTTACTCAAAGCCCCTCCTCCTTCCAAGGCTTGTATTATAGGGGCAGCACTGAATAGAGGCAGTCGACTTGACCCTTGTAAAACTTGACCATGGTAAATTTGCATCGTATTTTGCAGTGTCCCCCATGCTTTTCCCATAGTTATACTGTGCATTTACTATAGTTTATCCTGGTTTGCCATATTTATTAATATGCTTTACCATACCTCTCTGTGCTTTGCAATGCTTGCCCATGCTTTACCATACCTCTCTGTGCTTTACAATGCTTCCCTATGCTTTACCAGACCTCTCTGTGCTTTACAATGCTTCCCTATGCTTTACCAGACCTCTCTGTGCTTTACAATGTTTGCCTGTACTTTACCATGTTTTCACTGTGTTTTATTACACTGTGCTATGCTTTTACTGTGGGAAATTAATATAATTCCCTGAGTCAAGCAGACCAGCGTTTGGGCTCTAGTGCCTTCATCAGTGTTATTGAAACTAAACTGAGTCAAGCGTTTAGGCTCTAGTGCCTTCATCAGTGTTATTGAAACTAAACTGAGTCAAGCAGACCAGCGTTTGGTCTCTAGTGTCTTCATCAGTGTTATTGAAACTAAACTGAGTCAAGCAGACCAGCGTTTGGTCTCTAGTGCCTTCATCAGTGTGATTGAAACTAAACTGAGTCAAGCAGACCAGCGTTTGGGCTCTAGTGCCTTCATCAGTGTGATTGAAACTAAACTGAGTCAAGCAGACCAGCGTTTGGGCTCCAGTGCCTTCATCAGTGTGATTGAAACTAAACTGAGTCAAGCAGACCAGCGTTTGGGCTCCAGTGCCTTCATCAGTGTTATTGAAACTAAACTGAGTCAAGCAGACCAGCGTTTGGGCTCCAGTGCCTTCATCAGTGTTATTGGAAAAAGAAGAAAGTCAAGCAGGCAAACGTGCACAGTGTCATTTTCCCCTATCCTATGTACAGGGGCCATGTTTACATTACACGCACTGAATGTTTGGAGTAATAACAGCAGCTTTTTTTTCCAGTATGTGCTGCAGTTTGATGAGTAAAGGAGAGGCTCAGTCATAAAGGTACTGACTCTCCAGCTGGCTAAACACCAGTAAGCATGCTGGCTCTTCTGCACAGGTACAGCATTGACCCAAACAGACACACACCGACCCAAACAGACACACACCGACCCAAACAGACACACACCGACCCAAACAAACACACACCAACCCAAACAAACACACACCAACTCAAACAAACACACACACAGATCCAAACAAACACACACACAGACAAACACAAACACACACCAACTCAAACAAACACACACAGATCCAAACAAACACACACACAGACAAACACAAACACACACCGACCCAAACAAACACACACCGACCCAAACAAACACACACACAGACAAACACAAACACACACCGACCCAAACAAACACACACCGACCCAAACAAACACACACAGACCCACACAAACACACACCGACCCAAATAAACACACACCACTCAACAACACACCGACTCAAACAAACACACACAGACCCAAACAAACACACACCGGCTCAAACAAACACACACAGACCCAAAAAAACACACACAGACCCACACAAACACACACAGACCCAAACAAACACACACCGACTCAAACAAACACACACAGACCCAAACAAACACACACAGACCCACACAAACACACACAGACCCAAACAAACACACACGACCCAAACAAACACACACAGACCCAAACAAACACACACGACCCAAATAAACACACACCGACCCAAACAAACACACACCGACCCAAACAAACACACACCCAAACAAACACACACCGACCCAAACAAACACACACCGACCCAAACAAACACACACCGACCCAAACAAACACACACGACCCAAACAAACACACACCGACCCAAACAAACACACACCGACCCAAACAAACACACACAGACCCAAACAAACACACACCGACCCAAACAAACACACACCGACCCAAACAAACACACACCGACTCAAACAAACACACACACGACCCAAACAAACACACACAGACCCAAACAAACACACACCGACCCAAACAAACACACACAGACCCAAACAAACACACACAGACCCAAACAAACACACACAGACCCAAACAAACACACACCGACCCAAACAAACACACACAGACCCAAACAAACACACACCGACCCAAACAAACACACACCGACCCAAACAAACACACACCGACCCAAACAAACACACACCGACCCAAACAAACACACACCGACCCAAACAAACACACACACGACCCAAACAAACACACACACGACCCAAACAAACACACACCGACCCAAACAAACACACACCGACCCAAACAAACACACACCGACCCAAACAAACACACACCGACCCAAACAAACACACACCGACCCAAACAAACACACACCGACCCAAACAAACACACACCGACCCAAACAAACACACACAGACCCAAACAAACACACACCGACCCAAACAAACACACACAGACCCAAACAAACACACACCGACCCAAACAAACACACACCGACCCAAACAAACACACACCGACCCAAACAAACACACACCGACCCAAACAAACACACACGACCCAAACAAACACACACCGACCCAAACAAACACACACCGACCCAAACAAACACACACAGACCCAAACAAACACACACGACCCAAACAAACACACACCGACCCAAACAAACACACACAGACCCAAACAAACACACACCGACCCAAACAAACACACACCGACCCAAACAAACACACACCGACCCAAACAAACACACACAGACCCAAACAAACACACACCGACCCAAACAAACACACACCGACCCAAACAAACACACACACGACCCAAACAAACACACACCGACCCAAACAAACACACACACGACCCAAACAAACACACACCGACCCAAACAAACACACACCGACCCAAACAAACACACACCGACCCAAACAAACACACACCGACCCAAACAAACACACACCGACCCAAACAAACACACACCGACCCAAACAAACACACACCGACCCAAACAAACACACACCGACCCAAACAAACACACACCGACCCAAACAAACACACACCGACCCAAACAAACACACACCGACCCAAACAAACACACACCGACCCAAACAAACACACACCGACCCAAACAAACACACACCGACCCAAACAAACACACACGACCCAAACAAACACACACAGACCCAAACAAACACACACCGACCCAAACAAACACACACCGACCCAAACAAACACACACCGACCCAAACAAACACACACACGACCCAAACAAACACACACCAGACCCAAATAAACACACACACGACCCAAACAAACACACACCGACTCAAACACACACCGACCCAAACAAACACACACCGACCCAAACAAACACACACCGACCCAAACAAACACACACAGACCCAAACAAACACACACCGACCCAAACAAACACACACAGACCCAAACAAACACACACAGACCCACACAAACACACACAGACCCAAACAAACACACACACCGACCCAAACAAACACACACCGACTCAAACACACACCGACCCAAACAAACACACACAGACCCAAACAAACACACACCGACCCAAACAAACACACACAGACCCAAACAAACACACACAGACCCACACAAACACACACAGACCCAAACAAACACACACAGACCCAAACAAACACACACCGACCCAAACAAACACACACAGACCCAAACAAACACACACAGACCCAAACAAACACACACAGACCCACAAAAACACATAAAGACCCACACAAACACACACAGACCCACACAAACACACACCGACACACAAACACACACAGACCCAAACACACACCGACACACAAACACACACAGACCCAAACAAACACACACAGACACACACAAACACACACACACCAGCAACCACACTCACTCAACACAAACACAAACACCAGACTCTCCAACACACCCAACACAGCAAACCATCCCAGTCTCTCTCATTACACCCCCAACACAGCAAACCATCCCAGTCTCTCCCATTACACCCCCAACACAGCAAACCATCCCAGTCTCTCTCCATTACACCCCCAACACAGCAAACCATCCCAGTCTCTCCCATTACACCCCCAA
Organism: Acipenser oxyrinchus oxyrinchus; assembly: GCA_030684275.1. NCBI lineage: Eukaryota > Metazoa > Chordata > Actinopteri > Acipenseriformes > Acipenseridae > Acipenser > Acipenser oxyrinchus. Next base: position 418,568 of record CM060302.1, read on the forward strand.
CACAGCAAACCATCCCAGTCTCTCTCCCATTACACCCCCAACACAGCAAACCATCCCAGTCTCTCTCCATTACACCCCCAACACAGCAAACCATCCCAGTCTCTCTCATTACACCCCCAACACAGCAAACCATCCCAGTCTCTCTCCATTACACCCCCAACACAGCAAACCATCCCAGTCTCTCTCCCATTACACCCCCAACACAGCAAACCATCCCAGTCTCTCTCCCATTACACCCCCAACACAGCAAACCATCCCAGTCTCTCCCATTACACCCCCAACACAGCAAACCATCCCAGTCTCTCTCCATTACACCCCCAACACAGCAAACCATCCCAGTCTCTCTCCCATTACACCTCCCCAACACAGCAAACCATCCCAGTCTCTCTCCCATTACACCCCCCCAACACAGCAAACCATCCCAGTCTCTCTCCATTACACCCCCAACACAGCACACCATCCCAGTCTCTCTCCCATTACACCCCCCAACACAGCAAGCCATCCCAGTCTCTCTCCCATTACACCCCCCCAACACAGCAAACCATCCCAGCCTCTCTCCCATTACACCCCCCCAACACAGCAAACCATCCCAGCCTCTCTCCCATTACACCCCCCCAACACAGCAAACCATCCCAGTCTCTCTCCCACTACAGCCCCCAAAACAGCAAACCATCCCAGTCTCTCTCTCATTACATCCCATACACAGCAAACCATCCCAGCCTCTCTCCCATTACACCTCCCCAACACAGCAAGCCATCCCAGCCTCTCTCCCACCAGACCCCTCAACAGAGTCCAAACCCTCCCTCTCTCATCAGTCTTACCTGTGTTGTCTTGAAGGTAGACGGCAGATCAGAACATTCCTGCTTCCTCTCTCCCTTTCTCAGTCTCTCTATTTCTTGATCTGTACCCCTGTCCCAGTCTCTCTGTCTCAGTCTCTGTCGCTCTCTCAGTTTGCTCACACTCTCCTCCTCTCCTCTCTGAACTATGTGCATGCTCTGCTTCCTGTCTCCTTTTTCCTCGTCGCCCCAGGAAGTGACCGTCCCCTTTCCTCCATGCCTGCCCCTGCTGGAGAGCTCCGATTATATTACTTACTGAGCACTGACCTCCTTCTTCCTCTTTTTAACAGAGCTGAGGTAACCAGCTCTCTTCTCTTCTCTCTTCTCTTTTCTTCTCTCCTCTCCTCTTCCTCTTTTCTCCTCTTTTCTCTTCTCTTTTCTCTTCTCCTTTCCTCTCTCTTTCTCCTTTCCTCTCCTCTCTTCTCTACTGCACATCTCGGAGAGCTTCTTTCTTGTTTTGTTTTGCTGTCGTGTTTGTTCACACTATACAATACACTATACACTATACACAGTACACAAGACAGTATACACAATAGTATACAGAATGCAGAATACAGAGAGGTTTAATCTCCCTCCTGCTCACGGCTCCCTTGTATTATTAATTATACATATTATTAATTACACAGTCTCCATTTCTTTCTTTTTTTTTATAAATGTAGTCGTTGCCAATTATTTTTATTATTTTCTCCCCAATTTGGAAATGGCCAATTATTTTTAGGGTCAGCTCACTGCTACCACCCCTGCGCTGACTCGGGAGGGCGAAGACGAACACATGCTGTCCTCCGAAGCGTGTGCCGTCAGCCGACCGCTTTTTTTCACACTGCGGTCTCACCATGCAGCCACCCATGAGCTACAGCGTCAGAGGATAACGCAGCTCTCGGGCAAGCCCGCAGGCGCCCGTCCATACTAAAGGGGTCCGACCAACCCCCCCCTCTCCCCGGCGGCGCCGCCAGTTGAGCGACGCCCCATGGAAGCTCCCATCCTCGACCGGCAAAAGAATAGTCTGGACTCGATCTCGCGACATCCAGACTATAGAGCGCATCCTGCACTTCATGTGGAGCGCCTTTACTGGATGCACCACTCGGGAGCCCCTTCACGGTCTCCATTTCTGTGCATTTTAAATCTATCTGTCAGTGTGATGATGACCAAGTTGACCATGACCTATCAATTTGCCCCTTCATCTGTACCCCTCTCCCTGTTCCCTCTCCATCACCCTCTCCCCTTTCCCTCTGATCTTTTGCAGTTTGCAGTGTAAAGCCTGAAGCATTCTCTCACACTGGGTCAGTTTGTTTGATCTGCATGCTGCCCTTGTTTAAATCAGTAAGAGAAAGAGGAAACCAGCATCTTCAGCACTGGCAGTAAAATGCCAAGTTTGGTCGCTGAGCTGGTGCTATACCCCCCTCTGCTGGCCATCGTGTGAACTCCAGGAATTGCATGCCTCCCTGCTCCCCCAGCACAACAGCAGCACAGCCCTGTGGAGTTTGTCTTCATTATCAAACTCAGCTGATCAGATTTGTAACTCTTGTGTGGGGATTGTACTTAAATCAATGTTATTTCGATTCTGAGTCTAAAAGAATAATATTAAAATATGTAACTTTTTTTTTTTTTAAATTTGTATAATGTAGCAGTAACATACCATTAGCTATAGTAATGAGGCTTGGAACTGTCCAGGTAACAGTAGGAGCAAGGGAAGGGAGCATCGCAGCCACCTGTCGAGACGCCTCCCGCTCTCGGTGGGATCGTTGCAGTATCTCCTCCTCCGCTGGCCTGAAGGTATGGCCAGGGAAGATAGGCGTATCTAATATGGCCACCTTCCACATCTGGGAAGGCGGGTTTATGTGTTATCTGCCTGGAAGGCGGGTTGATGTGTTATCTGCCTGGAAGGCGGGTTGATGTGTTATCTGCCTGGAAGGCGGGTTGATGTGTTATCTGCCTGGAAGGCGGGTTGATGTGTTATCTGCCTGGAAGGCGGGTTGATGTGTTATCTGCCTGGAAGGCGGGTTTATGTGTTATCTGCCTGGAAGGCGGGTTGATGTGTTATCTGCCTGGAAGGCGGGTTGATGTGTTATCTGCCTGGAAGGCGGGTTGATGTGTTATCTGCCTGGAAGGCGGGTTGATGTGTTATCTGCCTGGAAGGCGGGTTGATGTGTTATCTGCCTGGAAGGCGGGTTTATGTGTTATCTGCCTGGAAGTTGGGTTTATGTGTTATCTGCCTGGAAGGCGGGTTGATGTGTTATCTGCCTGGAAGGCGGGTTGATGTGTTATCTGCCTGGAAGGCAGGTTTATGTGTTATCTGCCTGGAAGGTGGGTTTATGTGTTAGCTGCCTGGAAGGCGGGTTTAAGTGTTGTCTGCCTGGCAGGCAGGTCTGTAATGGGGAGAGGTGCTTGCCAGGCAGGTTTACAAAGGGCAGGTGCCTGCGGCCTGGTTTATAATAATGGGCACATGTCTCTCTTATCTACAATATTACTAAGGTATGCAACAAAGTACTGAATGTAATAAAAGCTTTTCTATTGAAATGCATGATAAAATAATACCTTGGGGTGTTTGCTAAACTGTAGTATTATATTGGTGTTGTGTTTGTTGGCCAGATGTCTTTGTGAGTGATCAAAATAATTAGCAGTACTATTGTCATAATTTCATACTGTTTATTTTTTTTCTCAGAGCAATGACTCAGGGAAAACGCAAGCGTACTAATGAATGTAAGTATGAATTATTGTTTTTGAATAATTACGTTTGATCAAATTACTGAATAGTTCATTTAAAGCAAGTAAAGTAGTGCTATTTACAAGTAAGGTCTCAGATTTTTTCCTTCAGTGAAAAATGTTGCTGAAAAAGCTCCATCAGCACCCCTTGATGCCTCATGTAATGCACCAGCATCTTTAGAAGAGGCTGCTTCCCCGCTACCACAGGCATGCCCTCCTCCTTCAAGCACAGTGCCCGTGATGCCCTGTGACATGGATACTTCTGCTGAAGTTGAGACCCTTCTCCCACTTTCATTTAATAAAAAAAGAAAAGGTAATAAAAATGGGAATGTGATATTCTACAATTTTTAAAAGTATTCTCAAGTTCATTCCAAAGGTTTAATGCAGTAAATTCTGAATTAAATATATACCTTTTATGGTTTAATTAAATGTCAAGTTGTGTACCACTGATTCTGTAATGTTGGTCATATTTTGTATTTTATTATTCTTATACCTTTCCACCACCAAAGATACAAAGCCACAGCAGAGGAGATCAGGAGAAGGATCGGGCCACCAGAGAACATGTCGACCAATTCATTGGTCGCATATCTCAGGACAGAGAAAAATAAAAAGGGCGAGTTAAAGAGGAAGATTGAGGAGACAGTCGGCGTTAGTCCTGACCCAACCACGCGTGTAACTTCTCTGTGTTCCAAACTGACTGTGGGTAAATTTGTAAATGTCCACTGCAATGACACCTACATAGTATTACAAGTAGCATCAGATATACATCAGAGAACCTTATCTCAAAATGATATGGGTAGCCTTGTTTTAAATCTGTCTGTCTATCTATCTATATAATGATTTGTTTCCTTTCTAAGTTGTCTTGCATTCAGGCCTCAGCTAAATTCACATGTAATATTATGCATTATTTATCATGAAAGAAATCCATTGAGATTATAGAAAAATGTTATGGCATTCTTGGTGTAAATTAAAAATGGATTGTTACAATGCTAGGGACACTGTTTCTGTGTGTTCAGGAGAAGCCTGTGATTTGGTTGTAGGGATTGTTACAATGCTAGGGACACTGTTTCTGTGTGTTCAGGAGAAGCCTGTGATTTGGTTGTAGGGATTGTTACAATGCTAGGGACACTGTTTCTGTGTGTTCAGGAGAAGCCTGTGATTTGGTTGTAGGGATTGTTACAATGCTAGGGACACTGTTTCTGTGTGTTCAGGAGAAGCCTGTGATTTGGTTGTAGGGATTGTTACGATGCTAGGGACACTGTTTCTGTGTGTTCAGGAGAAGCCTGTGATTTGGTTGTAGGGATTGTTACGATGCTAGGGACACTGTTTCTGTGTGTTCAGGAGAAGCCTGTGATTTGGTTGTAGGGATTGTTACGATGCTAGGGACACTGTTTCTGTGTGTTCAGGAGAAGCCTGTGATTTGGTTGTAGGGATTGTTACGATGCTAGGGACACTGTTTCTGTGTGTTCAGGAGAAGCCTGTGATTTGGTTGTAGGGATTGTTACGATGCTAGGGACACTGTTTCTGTGTGTTCAGGAGAAGCCTGTGATTTGGTTGTAGGGATTGTTACGATGCTAGGGACACTGTTTCTGTGTGTTCAGGAGAAGCCTGTGATTTGGTTGTAGGGATTGTTACGATGCTAGGGACACTGTTTCTGTGTGTTCAGGAGAAGCCTGTGATTTGGTTGTAGGGATTGTTACGATGCTAGGGACACTGTTTCTGTGTGTTCAGGAGAAGCCTGTGATTTGGTTGTAGGGATTGTTACGATGCTAGGGACACTGTTTCTGTGTGTTCAGGAGAAGCCTGTGATTTGGTTGTAGGGATTGTTACGATGCTAGGGACACTGTTTCTGTGTGTTCAGGAGAAGCCTGTGATTTGGTTGTAGGGATTGTTACGATGCTAGGGACACTGTTTCTGTGTGTTCAGGAGAAGCCTGTGATTTGGTTGTAGGGATTGTTACGATGCTAGGGACACTGTTTCTGTGTGTTCAGGAGAAGCCTGTGATTTGGTTGTAGGGATTGTTACGATGCTAGGGACACTGTTTCTGTGTGTTCAGGAGAAGCCTGTGATTTGGTTGTAGGGATTGTTACGATGCTAGGGACACTGTTTCTGTGTGTTCAGGAGAAGCCTGTGATTTGGTTGTAGGGATTGTTACGATGCTAGGGACACTGTTTCTGTGTGTTCAGGAGAAGCCTGTGATTTGGTTGTAGGGATTGTTACGATGCTAGGGACACTGTTTCTGTGTGTTCAGGAGAAGCCTGTGATTTGGTTGTAGGGATTGTTACGATGCTAGGGACACTGTTTCTGTGTGTTCAGGAGAAGCCTGTGATTTGGTTGTAGGGATTGTTACGATGCTAGGGACACTGTTTCTGTGTGTTCAGGAGAAGCCTGTGATTTGGTTGTAGGGATTGTTACGATGCTAGGGACACTGTTTCTGTGTGTTCAGGAGAAGCCTGTGATTTGGTTGTAGGGATTGTTACGATGCTAGGGACACTGTTTCTGTGTGTTCAGGAGAAGCCTGTGATTTGGTTGTAGGGATTGTTACGATGCTAGGGACACTGTTTCTGTGTGTTCAGGAGAAGCCTGTGATTTGGTTGTAGGGATTGTTACGATGCTAGGGACACTGTTTCTGTGTGTTCAGGAGAAGCCTGTGATTTGGTTGTAGGGATTGTTACGATGCTAGGGACACTGTTTCTGTGTGTTCAGGAGAAGCCTGTGATTTGGTTGTAGGGATTGTTACGATGCTAGGGACACTGTTTCTGTGTGTTCAGGAGAAGCCTGTGATTTGGTTGTAGGGATTGTTACGATGCTAGGGACACTGTTTCTGTGTGTTCAGGAGAAGCCTGTGATTTGGTTGTAGGGATTGTTACGATGCTAGGGACACTGTTTCTGTGTGTTCAGGAGAAGCCTGTGATTTGGTTGTAGGGATTGTTACGATGCTAGGGACACTGTTTCTGTGTGTTCAGGAGAAGCCTGTGATTTGGTTGTAGGGATTGTTACGATGCTAGGGACACTGTTTCTGTGTGTTCAGGAGAAGCCTGTGATTTGGTTGTAGGGATTGTTACGATGCTAGGGACACTGTTTCTGTGTGTTCAGGAGAAGCCTGTGATTTGGTTGTAGGGATTGTTACGATGCTAGGGACACTGTTTCTGTGTGTTCAGGAGAAGCCTGTGATTTGGTTGTAGGGATTGTTACGATGCTAGGGACACTGTTTCTGTGTGTTCAGGAGAAGCCTGTGATTTGGTTGTAGGGATTGTTACGATGCTAGGGACACTGTTTCTGTGTGTTCAGGAGAAGCCTGTGATTTGGTTGTAGGGATTGTTACGATGCTAGGGACACTGTTTCTGTGTGTTCAGGAGAAGCCTGTGATTTGGTTGTAGGGATTGTTACGATGCTAGGGACACTGTTTCTGTGTGTTCAGGAGAAGCCTGTGATTTGGTTGTAGGGATTGTTACGATGCTAGGGACACTGTTTCTGTGTGTTCAGGAGAAGCCTGTGATTTGGTTGTAGGGATTGTTACGATGCTAGGGACACTGTTTCTGTGTGTTCAGGAGAAGCCTGTGATTTGGTTGTAGGGATTGTTACGATGCTAGGGACACTGTTTCTGTGTGTTCAGGAGAAGCCTGTGATTTGGTTGTAGGGATTGTTACGATGCTAGGGACACTGTTTCTGTGTGTTCAGGAGAAGCCTGTGATTTGGTTGTAGGGATTGTTACGATGCTAGGGACACTGTTTCTGTGTGTTCAGGAGAAGCCTGTGATTTGGTTGTAGGGATTGTTACGATGCTAGGGACACTGTTTCTGTGTGTTCAGGAGAAGCCTGTGATTTGGTTGTAGGGATTGTTACGATGCTAGGGACACTGTTTCTGTGTGTTCAGGAGAAGCCTGTGATTTGGTTGTAGGGATTGTTACGATGCTAGGGACACTGTTTCTGTGTGTTCAGGAGAAGCCTGTGATTTGGTTGTAGGGATTGTTACGATGCTAGGGACACTGTTTCTGTGTGTTCAGGAGAAGCCTGTGATTTGGTTGTAGGGATTGTTACGATGCTAGGGACACTGTTTCTGTGTGTTCAGGAGAAGCCTGTGATTTGGTTGTAGGGATTGTTACGATGCTAGGGACACTGTTTCTGTGTGTTCAGGAGAAGCCTGTGATTTGGTTGTAGGGATTGTTACGATGCTAGGGACACTGTTTCTGTGTGTTCAGGAGAAGCCTGTGATTTGGTTGTAGGGATTGTTACGATGCTAGGGACACTGTTTCTGTGTGTTCAGGAGAAGCCTGTGATTTGGTTGTAGGGATTGTTACGATGCTAGGGACACTGTTTCTGTGTGTTCAGGAGAAGCCTGTGATTTGGTTGTAGGGATTGTTACGATGCTAGGGACACTGTTTCTGTGTGTTCAGGAGAAGCCTGTGATTTGGTTGTAGGGATTGTTACGATGCTAGGGACACTGTTTCTGTGTGTTCAGGAGAAGCCTGTGATTTGGTTGTAGGGATTGTTACGATGCTAGGGACACTGTTTCTGTGTGTTCAGGAGAAGCCTGTGATTTGGTTGTAGGGATTGTTACGATGCTAGGGACACTGTTTCTGTGTGTTCAGGAGAAGCCTGTGATTTGGTTGTAGGGATTGTTACGATGCTAGGGACACTGTTTCTGTGTGTTCAGGAGAAGCCTGTGATTTGGTTGTAGGGATTGTTACGATGCTAGGGACACTGTTTCTGTGTGTTCAGGAGAAGCCTGTGATTTGGTTGTAGGGATTGTTACGATGCTAGGGACACTGTTTCTGTGTGTTCAGGAGAAGCCTGTGATTTGGTTGTAGGGATTGTTACGATGCTAGGGACACTGTTTCTGTGTGTTCAGGAGAAGCCTGTGATTTGGTTGTAGGGATTGTTACGATGCTAGGGACACTGTTTCTGTGTGTTCAGGAGAAGCCTGTGATTTGGTTGTAGGGATTGTTACGATGCTAGGGACACTGTTTCTGTGTGTTCAGGAGAAGCCTGTGATTTGGTTGTAGGGATTGTTACGATGCTAGGGACACTGTTTCTGTGTGTTCAGGAGAAGCCTGTGATTTGGTTGTAGGGATTGTTACGATGCTAGGGACACTGTTTCTGTGTGTTCAGGAGAAGCCTGTGATTTGGTTGTAGGGATTGTTACGATGCTAGGGACACTGTTTCTGTGTGTTCAGGAGAAGCCTGTGATTTGGTTGTAGGGATTGTTACGATGCTAGGGACACTGTTTCTGTGTGTTCAGGAGAAGCCTGTGATTTGGTTGTAGGGATTGTTACGATGCTAGGGACACTGTTTCTGTGTGTTCAGGAGAAGCCTGTGATTTGGTTGTAGGGATTGTTACGATGCTAGGGACACTGTTTCTGTGTGTTCAGGAGAAGCCTGTGATTTGGTTGTAGGGATTGTTACGATGCTAGGGACACTGTTTCTGTGTGTTCAGGAGAAGCCTGTGATTTGGTTGTAGGGATTGTTACGATGCTAGGGACACTGTTTCTGTGTGTTCAGGAGAAGCCTGTGATTTGGTTGTAGGGATTGTTACGATGCTAGGGACACTGTTTCTGTGTGTTCAGGAGAAGCCTGTGATTTGGTTGTAGGGATTGTTACGATGCTAGGGACACTGTTTCTGTGTGTTCAGGAGAAGCCTGTGATTTGGTTGTAGGGATTGTTACGATGCTAGGGACACTGTTTCTGTGTGTTCAGGAGAAGCCTGTGATTTGGTTGTAGGGATTGTTACGATGCTAGGGACACTGTTTCTGTGTGTTCAGGAGAAGCCTGTGATTTGGTTGTAGGGATTGTTACGATGCTAGGGACACTGTTTCTGTGTGTTCAGGAGAAGCCTGTGATTTGGTTGTAGGGATTGTTACGATGCTAGGGACACTGTTTCTGTGTGTTCAGGAGAAGCCTGTGATTTGGTTGTAGGGATTGTTACGATGCTAGGGACACTGTTTCTGTGTGTTCAGGAGAAGCCTGTGATTTGGTTGTAGGGATTGTTACGATGCTAGGGACACTGTTTCTGTGTGTTCAGGAGAAGCCTGTGATTTGGTTGTAGGGATTGTTACGATGCTAGGGACACTGTTTCTGTGTGTTCAGGAGAAGCCTGTGATTTGGTTGTAGGGATTGTTACGATGCTAGGGACACTGTTTCTGTGTGTTCAGGAGAAGCCTGTGATTTGGTTGTAGGGATTGTTACGATGCTAGGGACACTGTTTCTGTGTGTTCAGGAGAAGCCTGTGATTTGGTTGTAGGGATTGTTACGATGCTAGGGACACTGTTTCTGTGTGTTCAGGAGAAGCCTGTGATTTGGTTGTAGGGATTGTTACGATGCTAGGGACACTGTTTCTGTGTGTTCAGGAGAAGCCTGTGATTTGGTTGTAGGGATTGTTACGATGCTAGGGACACTGTTTCTGTGTGTTCAGGAGAAGCCTGTGATTTGGTTGTAGGGATTGTTACGATGCTAGGGACACTGTTTCTGTGTGTTCAGGAGAAGCCTGTGATTTGGTTGTAGGGATTGTTACGATGCTAGGGACACTGTTTCTGTGTGTTCAGGAGAAGCCTGTGATTTGGTTGTAGGGATTGTTACGATGCTAGGGACACTGTTTCTGTGTGTTCAGGAGAAGCCTGTGATTTGGTTGTAGGGATTGTTACGATGCTAGGGACACTGTTTCTGTGTGTTCAGGAGAAGCCTGTGATTTGGTTGTAGGGATTGTTACGATGCTAGGGACACTGTTTCTGTGTGTTCAGGAGAAGCCTGTGATTTGGTTGTAGGGATTGTTACGATGCTAGGGACACTGTTTCTGTGTGTTCAGGAGAAGCCTGTGATTTGGTTGTAGGGATTGTTACGATGCTAGGGACACTGTTTCTGTGTGTTCAGGAGAAGCCTGTGATTTGGTTGTAGGGATTGTTACGATGCTAGGGACACTGTTTCTGTGTGTTCAGGAGAAGCCTGTGATTTGGTTGTAGGGATTGTTACGATGCTAGGGACACTGTTTCTGTGTGTTCAGGAGAAGCCTGTGATTTGGTTGTAGGGATTGTTACGATGCTAGGGACACTGTTTCTGTGTGTTCAGGAGAAGCCTGTGATTTGGTTGTAGGGATTGTTACGATGCTAGGGACACTGTTTCTGTGTGTTCAGGAGAAGCCTGTGATTTGGTTGTAGGGATTGTTACGATGCTAGGGACACTGTTTCTGTGTGTTCAGGAGAAGCCTGTGATTTGGTTGTAGGGATTGTTACGATGCTAGGGACACTGTTTCTGTGTGTTCAGGAGAAGCCTGTGATTTGGTTGTAGGGATTGTTACGATGCTAGGGACACTGTTTCTGTGTGTTCAGGAGAAGCCTGTGATTTGGTTGTAGGGATTGTTACGATGCTAGGGACACTGTTTCTGTGTGTTCAGGAGAAGCCTGTGATTTGGTTGTAGGGATTGTTACGATGCTAGGGACACTGTTTCTGTGTGTTCAGGAGAAGCCTGTGATTTGGTTGTAGGGATTGTTACGATGCTAGGGACACTGTTTCTGTGTGTTCAGGAGAAGCCTGTGATTTGGTTGTAGGGATTGTTACGATGCTAGGGACACTGTTTCTGTGTGTTCAGGAGAAGCCTGTGATTTGGTTGTAGGGATTGTTACGATGCTAGGGACACTGTTTCTGTGTGTTCAGGAGAAGCCTGTGATTTGGTTGTAGGGATTGTTACGATGCTAGGGACACTGTTTCTGTGTGTTCAGGAGAAGCCTGTGATTTGGTTGTAGGGATTGTTACGATGCTAGGGACACTGTTTCTGTGTGTTCAGGAGAAGCCTGTGATTTGGTTGTAGGGATTGTTACGATGCTAGGGACACTGTTTCTGTGTGTTCAGGAGAAGCCTGTGATTTGGTTGTAGGGATTGTTACGATGCTAGGGACACTGTTTCTGTGTGTTCAGGAGAAGCCTGTGATTTGGTTGTAGGGATTGTTACGATGCTAGGGACACTGTTTCTGTGTGTTCAGGAGAAGCCTGTGATTTGGTTGTAGGGATTGTTACGATGCTAGGGACACTGTTTCTGTGTGTTCAGGAGAAGCCTGTGATTTGGTTGTAGGGATTGTTACGATGCTAGGGACACTGTTTCTGTGTGTTCAGGAGAAGCCTGTGATTTGGTTGTAGGGATTGTTACGATGCTAGGGACACTGTTTCTGTGTGTTCAGGAGAAGCCTGTGATTTGGTTGTAGGGATTGTTACGATGCTAGGGACACTGTTTCTGTGTGTTCAGGAGAAGCCTGTGATTTGGTTGTAGGGATTGTTACGATGCTAGGGACACTGTTTCTGTGTGTTCAGGAGAAGCCTGTGATTTGGTTGTAGGGATTGTTACGATGCTAGGGACACTGTTTCTGTGTGTTCAGGAGAAGCCTGTGATTTGGTTGTAGGGATTGTTACGATGCTAGGGACACTGTTTCTGTGTGTTCAGGAGAAGCCTGTGATTTGGTTGTAGGGATTGTTACAATGCTAGGGACACTGTTTCTGTGTGTTCAGGAGAAGCCTGTGATTTGGTTGTAGGGATTGTTACAATGCTAGTGACACTGTTTCTGTGTGTTCAGGAGAAGCCTGTGATTTGGTTGTAGGGATTGTTACAATGCTAGGGACACTGTTTCTGTGTGTTCAGGAGAAGCCTGTGATTTGGTTGTAGGGATTGTTACAATGCTAGGGACACTGTTTCTGTGTGTTCAGGAGAAGCCTGTGATTTGGTTGTAGGGATTGTTACAATGCTAGGGACACTGTTTCTGTGTGTTCAGGAGAAGCCTGTGATTTGGTTGTAGGGATTGTTACAATGCTAGGGACACTGTTTCTGTGTGTTCAGGAGAAGCCTGTGATTTGGTTGTAGGGATTGTTACAATGCTAGGGACACTGTTTCTGTGTGTTCAGGAGAAGCCTGTGATTTGGTTGTAGGGATTGTTACAATGCTAGGGACACTGTTTCTGTGTGTTCAGGAGAAGCCTGTGATTTGGTTGTAGGGATTGTTACAATGCTAGGGACACTGTTTCTGTGTGTTCAGGAGAAGCCTGTGATTTGGTTGTAGGGATTGTTACAATGCTAGTGACACTGTTTCTGTGTGTTCAGGAGAAGCCTGTGATTTGGTTGTAGGGATTGTTACAATGCTAGTGACACTGTTTTTGTGTGTTCAGGAGAAGCCTGTGATTTGGTTGTAGGGATTGTTACAATGCTAGTGATACTGTTTCTGTGTGTTCAGGAGAAGCCTGTGATTTGGTTGTAGGGATTGGCAGCGCAGATGATCCCTTTTGAAACAATTCCAGTTTGGGTTCAATCGCCAACAAAGACATTGCAATTGGAAAACTGCAGGACTTTCAGTTTCAGCTAAGATTTTTTGTTTATTTTAGAATGTCACATATTTTTATAGCAAATAGTATGAACCACTTAAACCCTCCTATCATTTATTTAAGATTCTTAAACAATCTCTTTTCATTACAGGGAGACCCTCAGGACTACAATGGTGCACATTCAGGAGCACTCTGAGAACTTCAGCAAAGCCACCAATGGACTGGGATTCCAAATGCTTAATGTCTAAACCTCTATTGTTGAACAGTGTGTATCTGCACAGATACAAAAACTTGTAGAATAATTATTTCTTACATGACATAAAAATAAACATTTAAAATGATATATTCTATTTTACATGATTCATAAACTTAAAAGAACTTGAAATAAGTTGATATTTCTGAAGTGTAGTTTATTTATTTTTTGTAACTTCAATCCATTGTGAAGAATTCTTACAAATTACAACAAGAAAAAATAAGATGTTGACTGGGTTAGTTACCACTTCAACTACAGTTAATTTAGTGAGCTTTAGTTACTTGAAGAAGCAAAATACACCATAAAAATAAAAATATTTAGTTGTATTAAGAGACCGTTCAAGAGACAGTCAAATAGTGGCCTCTTAACACAGATGGTCTCTAAAAACAAGGCCCCATACATTTTCTATTTGTCTCCAATATGCCTTCCTGTAATTCAAATACACTGTAAAATACACTCAAAGATGTAATATGACCAAAAGGAAGTGCATTCATTTAGGAATATGACCAAAACGAAGTGCATTCATTTAGGAATATGACCAAAAAGAAGTGCATTCATTTAGGAATATGAACAAAAAGGAAGTGCATTCATTTAGGAATATGACCAAAAGGAAGTGCATTCATTTAGGAATATGAACAAAAAGGAAGTGCATTCATTTAGGAATATGACCAAAAGGAAGTGCATTCATTTAGGAATATGACCAAAAAGAAGTGCATTCATTTAGGAATATGAACAAAAAGGAAGTGCATTCATTTAGGAATATGACCAAAAGGAAGTGCATTCATTTAGGAACATGAACAAAAGGAAGTGCATTCATTTAGGAATATGACCAAAGGGAAGTGCATTCATTTAGGAATATGAACAAAAAGGAAGTGCATTCATTTAGGAATATGACCAAAAGGAAGTGCATTCATTTAGGAATATGACCAAAAGGAAGTGCATTCATTTAGGAATATGAACAAAAAGGAAGTGCATTCATTTAAGAATATGAACAAAAGGAAGTGCACTCATTTAGGAACATGAACAAAAGGAAGTGCATTCATTTAGGAATATGAACAAAAGGAAGTGCATTCATTTAAGAATATGAACAAAAGGAAGTGCATTCATTTAGGAATATGAACAAAAAGGAAGTGCATTCATTTAGGAATATGAACAAAAAGGAAGTGCATTCATTTAGGAATATGAACAAAAGGAAGTGCATTCATTTAGGAATATGAACAAAAAGAAGTGCATTCATTTAGGAATATGAACAAAAAGGAAGTGCATTCATTTAGGAATATGAACAAAAGGAAGTGCATTCATTTAGGAATATGAACAAAAGGAAGTGCATTCATTTAGGAATATGAACAAAAGGAAGTGCATTCATTTAGGAATATGAACAAAAGGAAGTGCATTCATTTAGGAATATGAACAAAAGGAAGTGCATTCATTTAGGAATATGACCAAAAGGAAGTGCATTCATTTAGGAATATGAACAAAAGGAAGTGCATTCATTTAGGAATATGAACAAAAGGAAGTGCATTCATTTAGGAATATGAACAAAAGGAAGTGCATTCATTTAGGAATATGAACAAAAGGAAGTGCATTCATTTAGGAATATGAACAAAAGGAAGTGCATTCATTTAGGAATATGAACAAAAAGGAAGTGCATTCATTTAGGAATATGACCAAAAAGAAGTGCATTCATTTAGGAATATGAACAAAAAGGAAGTGCATTCATTTAGGAATATGACCAAAAGGAAGTGCATTCATTTAGGAATATGAACAAAGGGAAGTGCATTCATTTAAGAATATGAACAAAAGGAAGTGCATTCATTTAGGAACATGAACAAAAGGAAGTGCATTCATTTAGGAATATGAACAAAAGGAAGTGCATTCATTTAGGAATATGACCAAAAGGAAGTGCATTAATTTAGGAATATGAACAAAAAGGAAGTGCATTCATTTAAGAATATGACCAAAAAGAAGTGCATTCATTTAGGAATATGAACAAAAGGAAGTGCATTCATTTAGGAATATGAACAAAAGGAAGTGCATTCATTTAGGAATATGAACAAAAGGAAGTGCATTCATTTAGGAATATGACCAAAAAGGAAGTGCATTCATTTAGGAATATGAACAAAGGGAAGTGCATTCATTTAAGAATATGAACAAAAGGAAGTGCATTCATTTAGGAACATGAACAAAAGGAAGTGCATTCATTTAGGAATATGAACAAAAGGAAGTGCATTCATTTAGGAATATGAACAAAAGGAAGTGCATTAATTTAGGAATATGAACAAAAAGGAAGTGCATTCATTTAAGAATATGACCAAAAAGAAGTGCATTCATTTAGGAATATGAACAAAAAGGAAGTGCATTCATTTAGGAATATGACCAAAAAGAAGTGCATTCATTTAGGAATATGAACAAAAGGAAGTGCATTCATTTAGGAATATGAACAAAAGGAAGTGCATTCATTTAAGAATATGAACAAAAGGAAGTGCATTCATTTAGGAATATGAACAAAAGGAAGTGCATTCATTTAGGAATATGAACAAAAGGAAGTGCATTCATTTAGGAATATGAACAAAAAGGAAGTGCATTCATTTAGGAATATGACCAAAAAGAAGTGCATTCATTTAGGAATATGAACAAAAGGAAGTGCATTCATTTAGGAATATGAACAAAAGGAAGTGCATTCATTTAGGAATATGAACAAAAAGAAGTGCATTCATTTAGGAATATGAACAAAAGGAAGTGCATTCATTTAGGAATATGAACAAAAAGGAAGTGCATTCATTTAGGAATATGACCAAAAAGAAGTGCATTCATTTAGGAATATGAACAAAAAGGAAGTGCATTCATTTAGGAATATGAACAAAAGGAAGTGCATTCATTTAAGAATATGAACAAAAGGAAGTGCATTCATTTAGGAACATGAACAAAAAGGAAGTGCATTCATTTAGGAATATGAACAAAAAGGAAGTGCATTCATTTAGGAATATGACCAAAAAGAAGTGCATTCATTTAGGAATATGACCAAAAGGAAGTGCATTCATTTAGGAATATGAACAAAAGGAAGTGCATTCATTTAGGAATATGAACAAAAAGGAAGTGCATTCATTTAGGAATATGAACAAAAGGAAGTGCATTCATTTAAGAATATGAACAAAAGGAAGTGCATTCATTTAGGAACATGAACAAAAGGAAGTGCATTCATTTAGGAATATGAACAAAAAGGAAGTGCATTCATTTAGGAATATGAACAAAAGGAAGTGCATTCATTTAGGAATATGAACAAAAGGAAGTGCATTCATTTAGGAATATGAACAAAAAGGAAGTGCATTCATTTAGGAATATGAACAAAAGGAAGTGCATTCATTTAGGAATATGACCAAAAAGAAGTGCATTCATTTAGGAATATGAACAAAAAGAAGTGCATTCATTTAGGAATATGAACAAAAGGAAGTGCATTCATTTAGGAATATGAACAAAAAGGAAGTGCATTCATTTAGGAATATGACCAAAAAGAAGTGCATTCATTTAGGAATATGAACAAAAAGGAAGTGCATTCATTTAGGAATATGAACAAAAAGGAAGTGCATTCATTTAGGAATATGACCAAAAAGAAGTGCATTCATTTAGGAATATGAACAAAAAGGAAGTGCATTCATTTAGGAATATGAACAAAAGGAAGTGCATTCATTTAGGAATATGAACAAAAGGAAGTGCATTCATTTAGGAACATGAACAAAAAGGAAGTGCATTCATTTAGGAATATGAACAAAAAGGAAGTGCATTCATTTAGGAATATGAACAAAAAGGAAGTGCATTCATTTAGGAATATGACCAAAAGGAAGTGCATTCATTTAGGAATATGAACAAAAGGAAGTGCATTCATTTAGGAATATGAACAAAAAGGAAGTGCATTCATTTAGGAATATGAACAAAAGGAAGTGCATTCATTTAAGAATATGAACAAAAGGAAGTGCATTCATTTAGGAACATGAACAAAAGGAAGTGCATTCATTTAGGAATATGAACAAAAGGAAGTGCATTCATTTAGGAATATGAACAAAAGGAAGTGCATTCATTTAAGAATATGAACAAAAGGAAGTGCATTCATTTAGGAACATGAACAAAAGGAAGTGCATTCATTTAGGAATATGAACAAAAAGGAAGTGCATTCATTTAGGAATATCAACAAAAGGAAGTGCATTCATTTAAGAATATGAACAAAAGGAAGTGCATTCATTTAGGAATATGACCAAAGGGAAGTGCATTCATTTAAGAATATGAACAAAAGGAAGTGCATTAATTTAGGAATATGACCAAAGGGAAGTGCATTCATTTTGGAATATGAACAAAAGGAAGTGCATTCATTTAGGAATATGAACAAAAGGAAGTGTATTCATTTAGGAACATTACAATCATTTAGACACTTTGCTGGCACTTCGGTAACTTTAATTCTGTCATCCTTTGTTTTAACAGAATGTTTATTGATTACAGATAAAAGCCAACTTACATGGCTACTAATACAGGTTTGAGTCCACTGCTGGGTAAGAGAATTGTGGTCACTGGTCGCGTTAGACAGGTAGTCTCTTAATCCAGGTAAATAAAAGCACAGATATCATTGGGAGGAATTAAAAGTGGTCACATGAGCAGATGGTCTATAAATAAAGGTGAGCAGGTTTGACTGTATTTAGCTTTTTAGTTTTGTGTAGCAAAATATCAATTGTCGCTCTTTAATTTTTTTTATCTTTCACTTATTCTCAACTTTTTTTTTAAAGACAAATTTCATAGATTGTGCTCTTGATTTTGTTTTGCACATATATCTTCTTTTAGAAACTGAGGTAAAGCTGCTATCAGCACACTTAGAATTAAGAATTTTATTAGGTCTTTTAGACTATTTAGCATACAAAGATCCTCTCGATCACATTCCTAGTAGATCTGTGTGCCCTGTTGTACGCCTGTTCTTTGTTCGCATGTGGATTAGACACAGGTACTAAAAGCCAAGGACGCATTGCAAACCCACAATCACCTGGAAGGAAACTTTATTGTAATGTCTAGTATGCCATTATCTATAGCAAAATTTCATTATTCACTCTTCGGTTTTTATTTGTATGTAAAAAAAAAAAGAAATAGGCATAATGACCGCTTGGAAATGCCAAAATCAATGCTACTTACCAATTTAATAATGAACATAAGAAGAACATAAGAAAGTTTACACACGAGAGGAGGCCGTTCAGCCCATCTTGCTCGTTTGGTTGTTAGTAGCTTATTGATCCCAGAATCTCATCAAGCAGCTTCTTGAAGGATTTAAATTCAACACTTCTCACAATATATCCGAGCATCTTGTTGGCCTTTTTTTATAGCTTCCCAACATTGTCCAGATGAAGACATTTCTGAGTCAACATAAAATCCTAGGTCTTTTTCATAGATTCCTTCTTCAATTTCAGTGTCTGCCATATGATATTTATAATGCACATTTGTATTGCCTGCGTGCAGTACCTTACACTTTTCTCTATTAAATGTCATTTGTCATGTGTCTGCCCAGTTCTGAATGCTGTCTAGATCATTTTGAATGACCTTTGCTGCTGCTGCAACAGTGTTTGCCACTCCTCCTATTTTTGTGTTGTCTGCAAATTTAAAAAGTTTGCTTACTATACCAGAATCTAAATCATTAATGTAGATTAGCAATAGCAGAGGACCTAATACTGATCCCTGTGGTACACCACTGGTTACCTCACTCCATTTTGAGGTTTCTCCTCTAATCAGTACTTTCTGTTTTCTACAGGTTAACCACTCCCTAATCCATGTGCATGCTTTTCCTTGAATCCCTACTGTGTTCAGTTTGAGAATTAATCTTTTATGCGGGACTTTGTCAAAAACTTTCTGGAAATCTAAATAAACCATGTCGTATGCTTTGCAATTATCCATTGTCGATGTTGCATCCTCAAAAAAGTCAAGCAGGTTAGTTCGACACGATCTCCCTTTCCTAAAACCATGCTGACTGTCTCCCAGGATATTGTTACCATATAGGTAATTTTCCATTTTAGATCTTATTATAGTTTCCATAATATAATAGAAGTCAGGCTTATTGGTCTGTAGTTACCTGGTTCGGTTTTGTCTCCCTTTTTGTGGATCAGTATTACGTTTGCAATTTTCCAGTCTGTCGGTACAACCCGTCGAGAGACTGTTGACCATGATCTTGATTAGCGGTTTGTAAATAACTTCTTTCATTTCTTTGAGTACTATTGGGAGGATCTCATCCGGCCCAGGGGATTTGTTTATTTTAAGAGCTCCTAGTCCCTTTAACACTTCTGCCTCTGTTATGCTAAAGTTATTTAAAACTGGATAGGAACAGGTCGACATGTGGGGCATGTTGTCCGTGTCTTCCTTTGTAAAAACCTGTGAAAAGTAATCATTTAATAAATTTGCTATTTTTTTTTCTTCATTTATGATTTTGCCATTTGTGTCTCTTACATATTTAACCTCCTCTTTGAATGTTCTCTTGCTGTTATAATATTGGAAAAACATTTTGGAATTGGTTTTAGCCCCCTTAGCAATATTGATTTCTATCTCTCTCTTGGCCTTTCTAACTTCCTTTTTGACTTGTGTTTGCAGTTCCAGGTACTCTTTCTGTGTACTTTGTTTTTGGTCCCTTTTAAATGCTCTATAAAGTGCCTTTTTCCACTGAATATTTTTTTGAATCGATCTATTAAACCATATTGGCCATTTTGTTTTAGTTTTAGATTTGTCTACTTTTGGGATGTAATTGTTTTGCGCCTCTAGTACTACAATTTTATAAAAACAGCCATCCTTTTTCTGTGGATGTTTTCTCTATTTTACTCCAATCTACTTCTGTTAGTCTCTGTTTCATACCTTCATAGTTTGCTTTTCTAAAATTGTAAACCTTAGCTTTAGTCATTACTTTTGGGTTTTTTAAAAACAGTTCAAATGAGACCATGTTGTGGTCTGAGTTTGCCAATGGCTCTCTGACCTCTGTTTTAGTTATTCTGTCTTTGTTATTTGAAAAGACTAAATCAAAGCATGCCTCCCCTCTAGTCGGTGCCTTGACAAATTGCGTTAAGAAGCAGTCATTTGTCATTTCCACCATTTCAATTTTGTCCGTCGTGCTCCCCACTGGGTTCTCCCATATTATATGGGGGAAGTTGAAATCACCCATTAGTATGGCTTCTCCTTTTCTACATGCATTTCTAATGTCATTGTATAACAGATTATTTTGCTCGGCTTCTGAATTTGGTGGTCTATAGCATGCTCCTATTATTATACCCTTTGAATTTGTGTCCATTATTCTGACCCATATTGATTCGGCGTTGTTTTCTTTATTTAACACCTGGGCTTCAAGACTATTTCTTATGTATAGCGCTACCCCTCCGCCTCTTCTGTCCTGCCTGTCTTTCCTATACAGTGTGTACCCACTAATATTATATTCGTCTCCATCACTCTCAGACAACCAAGTTTCTGTAGCACCTATCACATTGTAGTTACTTGTTAGTGCAGTAGCTTCAAGTTCAAAAATTTGTTTCTGAGACTTCTAGTATTAAGATAAATACATTTAATGGCTGTCTTACCTGAGTTGTCGCTCTTGTTTTGATGTGGTCTCCCTTCTGTTTTTGTTTTCTCCCCTTCCTTTCTAGTTTAAATGCTTCTGGACCTCCTCAAGGATCCTTTCTCCGGTAGGATAGGACAAGACAAACAAACGAAAGACAAACAGCCCTGCAAAGATGCCATTGCCTGGGTCGTTATAATATCAAAACGGCTGCCTACTACTGTCACACAATGTAAATTATAAAAATGCTTCATCACTATAGTTAACGGTTTTATGTAGCTAGTGCTACATAAAAATAAAAATAAACGTTACATGTTTTACAATTGTTCTTAAATTCAATCCACACAGAACACAAATCAGATTAGCCCAAGTTACTTTAACAAAATGTAAATTAATATACAAAAATGCCGGGAATTAACTAGAAAAATCAAACTTACAAAATCAATCGAAATATCAGTTTCGAACTGATATGTGACATTTGAACTTTTACAAACTACCAGAAAGAAATCTGGAATGCGTTGTACTAGTAACAAAGCAGTGTGCATTGAAAGTGTAACAGAGAGCGAGTTAGTTTCAAAGCCATCAACTCACATTACACAAAATTATTTGACACTCACAGCAAAAACAGAACACAAATATTACCAGGATTGTGCAAGTGTACCTGAATATATCATCCTGGAGAGCTGAAGAAAAATCTGGGGTGACTTAACCAGGAGATACCAAAGCATCTTTTGAGTAAATTTTGAGAAGGGGCTGGTTCATTATCTTCTCTGTACTTTACTACACTGTTCTGTGCTGTGCTTTTACCAGGGGCTATCAAAGCAGTACACTTTGAGAAGGGGTAAATGTGATCTGCTAACCGGTTTAGCCTGTTCTTAGCTGTAATGTTGCAATGTTTTGGGTTCAATTTGTATCCCACGTGTAATAATGCTGTGCTTTGGCTCTGAGGCTGTGAGATGCATATCTTGATAGATAGCTGGATTACACGGGATACTTATCTGCAGGAATGTGCACACAACTGTTTTCAAGAGGCTCACGCACTTTGCCTGTGCTTGTAGTTGTTGTTTGCATTTCCATGATTTCTATCTGAAGTGATTATGAGTTAGATCAGGTGGGAGCGGGTTTTCGGGCTTGAAGCAGTCACATGATTATTGGTATCTGTTTTATACCTACTCAGTCAAAGGGCGCTGTGTTATGAAAGTCTGTCTTAGTGATAAAATCTCCACAGAAATGTGGAGTCACTGTTGACAGTCTGCCTGCCTGCCTGTATGTCTCTCTCTCTCTGCTTGTCTGCCTGCCGACCTGTCTCTCTCTCTCTCCCTCTCTCTCTCTCTCTCTCTCTCTCTCTCTCTCTCTCTCTCTCTCTCTCTCTCTCTCTCTCTGCCTGCCTGCTTGCCTCACCTAGCTCCCTCTGTGCTATTTTGTTTCTCTGCTCTGTCAGTTCCTGAGGGCTCAAGAGGAGTTTGAAGTCTGGGCTCTCAGTCCTCACTCCAGAGCAAGGGGACCCATGTTGTGCAGTTCAAGCAGGCAACTGACTGCGTGCACGTGATTATTACGAGAACAGAAAGGGGGCAGTTTAATGAAACAGATGCACCAATAACTTTATTTGAAAATAAGCAAGGGGGTTACACGTTCACTAGACAAAACACCAAAACAGAGCTCAACAAATAGCAACCCCAGTCTGTATTTGTTTTTTTGTACTGTCTGGAAGGAACAGTACACCACTTTTTTTTTACCCCAATGTATTACAGTGCTAATAATTTCAGCATGTGTGTTTTATAATACCGGAACCAGAATAAATCTACATAATTGAAATATAAACTCATTGCACTGCAGTTTGAGCCATGCCAGGGTTTATGAGCTGCAGGCTCTGTGATACCACCTGGAAGTTGGTTACTTATTCCCGGTTCCTTATTCGCAGTATAGTTGACAAAGCAGCGTGTCCTTTTCTGTGTGTTTTAACTCATTTACACATCTTGCTTAATTGATATATTTCTACTATTTAAAAGATAATTGAAAGATAAAATATCTTTATCAGCAGCAGAGTGGTACCCCCAAATATTACCAGCTTGTTTTGGCCCTCTACCCCCTAAGATGCCTTGCTCACTAAATATCGAGGTATCCCTAGATAGATTATCGCCTCTACTTTGCAGAAAACCCAACTATTTTAGTGAACAAGCCGTACCCCATGAGCAGCGGCACCCCAAAATGTAGCTCATTATAACCAACGAGAACGCATGGGGCACGTCTTTGGATGCCCCATTTACCCCTTACACGCCTTGCTCACTAAATATCGAGGTATCCCTAGACAGGGTATCGTCCCCTCTTTGCAAAAACACTAAATATTTTAGTGAGCAAGCCGTACCCCACAAGCAGCAGCACCCAAAACTGATAAACGAAACTAACTGATAACAACCCCAAAAGTAATGACTAAAGCTAAGGTTTACAATTTTAGAAAAGCAAACTACGAAGGTATGAAACAGAGACTAACAGAAGTAGATTGGAGTAAAATAGAGAAAACATCCACAGAAAAAGAATGGCTTTTTTAAAAAATGTAGTACTAGAGGCGCAAAACAATTGCATCCCAAAAGTAGACAAATCTAAATCTAAAACAAAATGGCCAAATGGTTTAATAGATCAATTAAAAAAAATATTCAGCGAAAATGGCACTTTACAGAGCATCTAAAAGGGACCAAAAACAAAGTACACAGAAAGAGTACTTGGAACTGCTAACACAAGTCAAAAAGGAAGTTAGAAAGGCCAAGAGAGAGATAGAAATCAATATTGCTAAGGGGGCTAAAACCAATTCCAATTTTTTTTTCCAATATTATAATAGTAAGAGAACATTCAAAGAGGAGGTTAAATGTCTAAGAGACACAAATGGCAAAATCATAGACGAAGAAAAAAAAATAGCAAATATATTAAATGATTACTTTTCACAGGTTTTTGCAAAGGAGGACACAGACAACATGCCCGACATGTCGACCTGTTCCTATCCAGCTTTAAATAACATTAGCATAACAGAGGCAGAAGTGTTAAAGGGACTAGGAGCTCTTAAAATAAACAAATCCCCTGGGCTGGATGAGGTCCTCCCAATAGTACTCAAATAAATGAAATAAGTTATTTACAAACCGCTAACCAAGATCATGCAACAGTCTCTTGACACAGGGGTTGTACCGACAGACTGGAGAATTGCAAACGTAATACCGATCCACAAAAAGGGAGACAAAACCGAACCAGGAAACTACAGACCAATAAGCCTGACTTATATTATATGTAAACTTATGGAAACTATAATAAGATCTAAAATGGAAAATTAGCTATATAGTAACAATATCCTGCGAGTCAGTCAGCATGGTTTTAGGAAAGGGAGATCGTGTCTAACTAACCTGCTTGACTTTTTTAACAATGGATAATTGCAAAGAATACGACATGGTTTATTAAGATTTCCAGAAAGCTTTTGTCAAAGTCCTGCATAAAAGATTAATTCTCAAACTGAATGCAGTAGGGATTCAAGGAAATGCATGAAATGCAAATAACTTCTTTCATTTCTTTGAGTACTACTGGGAGGATCTCATCTGGCCCAGGGGATTTGTTTATTTTAAGAGCTCCTAGTCCCTTTAACACTTCTGCCTCTGTTATGCTGAAGTTATTTAAAACTGGTTAGGAACAGGTCGACATGTGGGGCATGTTGTCCGTGTCCTCCTTTGTAAAAACCTGTGAAAAGTAATCATTTAATAAATTTGCTATTTTTTTTTTCTTCATTTATGATTTTGCCATTGGTGTCTCTTACATATTTAACCTCCTTTTTGGATGTTCTCTTGCTGTTATAATATTGGAAAAACATTTTGGAATTGGTTTTAGCCCCCTTAGCAATATTGATTTCTATCTCTCTCTTGGCCTTTCTAACTTCCTTTTTGACTTGTGTTTGCAGTTCCAGGTACTCTTTCTGTGTACTTTGTTTTTAGTCCCTTTTAAATGCTCTATAAAGTGCCTTTTTCCACTGAATATTTTTTGAATCGATCTATTAAACCATTTTGGCCATTTTGTTTTAGTTTTAGATTTGTCTACTTTTGGGATGTAATTGTTTTGCGCCTCTAGTACTACAATTTTATAAAAACAGCCATCCTTTTTCTGTGGATGTTTTCTCTATTTTACTCCAATCTACTTCTGTTAGTCTCTGTTTCATACCTTCATAGTTTGCTTTTCTAAAATTGTAAACCTTAGCTTTAGTCATTACTTTTGGGTTTTTTAAAACAGTTCAAATGAGACCATGTTGTGGTCTGAGTTTGCCAATGGCTCTCTGACCTCTGTTTTAGTTATTCTGTCTTTGTTATTTGAAAAGACTAAATCAAAGCATGCCTCCCCTCTAGTCGGTGCCTTGACAAATTGCGTTAAGAAGCAGTCATTTGTCATTTCCACCATTTCAATTTTGTCCGTCGTGCTCCCCACTGGGTTCTCCCATATTATATGGGGGAAGTTGAAATCACCCATTAGTATGGCTTCTCCTTTTCTACATGCATTTCTAATGTCATTGTATAACAGATTATTTTGCTCGGCATCTGAATTTGGCGGTCTATAGCATGCTCCTATTATTATACCCTTTGAATTTGTGTCCATTATTCTGACCCATATTGATTCGGCGTTGTTTTCTTTATTTAACACCTGGGCTTCAAGACTATTTCTTATGTATAGCGCTACCCCTCCGCCTCTTCTGTCCTGCCTGTCTTTCCTATACAGTGTGTACCCACTAATATTATATTCGTCTCCATCACTCTCAGACAACCAAGTTTCTGTAGCACCTATCACATTGTAGTTACTTGTTAGTGCAGTAGCTTCAAGTTCAAAAAATTTGTTTCTGAGACTTCTAGTATTAAGATAAATACATTTAATGGCTGTCTTACCTGAGTTGTCGCTCTTGTTTTGATGTGGTCTCCCTTCTGTTTTTTGTTTTCTCCCCCCTTCCTTTCTAGTTTAAATGCTTCTGGACCTCCTCAAGGATCCTTTCTCCGAGTAGGATAGGACAAGACAAACAAACGAAAGACAAACAGCCCTGCAACGATGCCATTGCCTGGGTCGTTATAATATCAAAACGGCTGCCTACTACTGTCACACAATGTAAATTATAAAAATGCTTCATCACTATAGCTAACGGTTTTATGTAGCTAGTGCTACATAAAAAAATAAAAAATAAACGTTACATGTTTTACAATTGTTCTTAAATTCAATCCACACAGAACACAAATCAGATTAGCCCAAGTTACTTTAACAAAATGTAAATTAATATACAAAAAATGCCGGGGAATTAACTAGAAAAAATCAAACTTACAAAATCAATCGAAATATCAGTTTCGAACTGATATGTGACATTTGAACTTTTACAAACTACCAGAAAGAAATCTGGAATGCGTTGTACTAGTAACAAAGCAGTGTGCATTGAAAGTGTAACAGAGAGCGAGTTAGTTTCAAAGCCATCAACTCACATTACACAAAATTATTTGACACTCACAGCAAAAACAGAACACAAATATTACCAGGATTGTGCAAGTGTACCTGAATATATCATCCTGGAGAGCTGAAGAAAAATCTGGGGTGACTTAACCAGGAGATACCAAAGCATCTTTTGAGTAAATTTTGAGAAGGGGCTGGTTCATTATCTTCTCTGTACTTTACTACACTGTTCTGTGCTGTGCTTTTACCAGGGGCTATCAAAGCAGTACACTTTGAGAAGGGGTAAATGTGATCTGCTAACCGGTTTAGCCTGTTCTTAGCTGTAATGTTGCAATGTTTTGGGTTCAATTTGTATCCCACGTGTAATAATGCTGTGCTTTGGCTCTGAGGCTGTGAGATGCATATCTTGATAGATAGCTGGATTACACGGGATACTTATCTGCAGGAATGTGCACACAACTGTTTTCAAGAGGCTCACGCACTTTGCCTGTGCTTGTAGTTGTTGTTTGCATTTCCATGATTTCTATCTGAAGTGATTATGAGTTAGATCGGGTGGGAGCGGGTTTTCGGGCTTGAAGCAGTCACATGATTATTGGTATCTGTTTTATACCTACTCAGTCAAAGGGCGCTGTGTTATGAAAGTCTGTCTTAGTGATAAAATCTCCACAGAAATGTGGAGTCACTGTTGACAGTCTGCCTGCCTGCCTGTATGTCTCTCTCTCTCTGCTTGTCTGCCTGCCGACCTGTCTCTCTCTCTCTCTCTCTCTCTCTCTCTCTCTCTCTCTCTCTCTCTCTCTCTCTCTCTCTCTCTGCCTGCCTGCTTGCCTCACCTAGCTCCCTCTGTGCTATTTTATTTCTCTGCTCTGTCAGTTCCTGAGGGCTCAAGAGGAGTTTGAAGCCTGGGCTCTCAGTCCTCACTCCAGAGCAAGAGGACCCATGTTGTGCAGTTCAAGCAGGCAACTGACTGCGTGCACGTGATTATTACGAGAACAGAAAGGGGGCAGTTTAATGAAACAGATGCACCAATAACTTTATTTGAAAATAAGCAAGGGGGTTACACGCTCACTAGACAAAACACCAAAACAGAGCTCAACAAATAGCAACCCCAGTCTGTATTTGTTTTTTTTTGTACTGTCTGGAAGGAACAGTACACCACTTTTTTTTTACCCCAATGTATTACAGTGCTAATAATTTCAGCATGTGTGTTTTATAATACCGGAACCAGAATAAATCTACATAATTGAAATATAAACTCATTGCACTGCAGTTTGAGCCATGCCAGGGTTTATGAGCTGCAGGCTCTGTGATACCACCTGGAAGTTGGTTACTTATTCCCGGTTCCTTATTCGCGGTATAGTTGACAAAGCAGCGTGTCCTTTTCTGTGTGTTTTAACTCATTTACACATCTTGCTTAATTGATATATTTCTACTATTTAAAAGATAATTGAAAGATAAAATATCTTTATCAGCAGCAGAGTGGTACCCCCAAATATTACCAGCTTGTTTTGGCCCTCTACCCCCTAAGATGTCTTGCTCACTAAATATCGAGGTATCCCTAGATAGATTATCGCCTCTACTTTGCAGAAAACCCAACTATTTTAGTGAGCAAGCCATACCCCATGAGCAGCGGCACTCCAAAATGTAGCTCAATAAAACCAACGCAGAATGCATGGGGGCACGTCTTTGGATGCCCCATTTACCCCCTTACACGCCTTGCTCACTAAATATCGAGGTATCCCTAGACAGGATATCGTCCCCTCTTTGCAAAAACACTAAATATTTTAGTGAGCAAGCCGTACCCCACAAGCAGCAGCACTAAAACTGATAAACGAAACTAACTGATAACAACCCCAAAAGTAATGACTAAAGCTAAGGTTTACAATTTTAGAAAAGCAAACTACGAAGGTATGAAACAGAGACTAACAGAAGTAGATTGGAGTAAAATAGAGAAAACATCCACAGAAAAAGAATGGCTTTTTTAAAAAATGTAGTACTAGAGGCGCAAAACAATTGCATCCCAAAAGTAGACAAATCTAAATCTAAAACAAAATGGCCAAATGGTTTAATAGATCAATTAAAAAAAATATTCAGCGAAAATGGCACTTTACAGAGCATCTAAAAGGGACCAAAAACAAAGTACACAGAAAGAGTACTTGGAACTGCTAACACAAGTCAAAAAGGAAGTTAGAAAGGCCAAGAGAGAGATAGAAATCAATATTGCTAAGGGGGCTAAAACCAATTCCAATTTTTTTTTCCAATATTATAATAGTAAGAGAACATTCAAAGAGGAGGTTAAATGTCTAAGAGACACAAATGGCAAAATCATAGACGAAGAAAAAAAAATAGCAAATATATTAAATTATTACTTTTCACAGGTTTTTGCAAAGGAGGACACAGACAACATGCCCGACATGTCGACCTGTTCCTATCCAGTTTTAAATAACATTAGCATAACAGAGGCAGAAGTGTTAAAGGGACTAGGAGCTCTTAAAATAAACAAATCCCCTGGGCTGGATGAGATCCTCCCAATAGTACTCAAATAAATGAAATAAGTTATTTACAAACCGCTAACCAAGATCATGCAACAGTCTCTTGACACAGGGGTTGTACCGACAGACTGGAGAATTGCAAACGTAATACCGATCCACAAAAA
The DNA here is from genome assembly GCA_030684275.1 of Acipenser oxyrinchus oxyrinchus. Lineage (NCBI taxonomy): Eukaryota > Metazoa > Chordata > Actinopteri > Acipenseriformes > Acipenseridae > Acipenser > Acipenser oxyrinchus. The sequence goes on from CM060302.1 coordinate 447,316, forward strand.
GGGAGACAAAACCGAACCAGGAAACTACAGACCAATAAGCCTGACTTATATTATATGTAAACTTATGGAAACTATAATAAGATCTAAAATGGAAAATTACCTATATCGTAACAATATCCTGCGAGACAGTCAGCATGGTTTTAGGAAAGGGAGATCGTGTCTAACTAACCTGCTTGACTTTTTTAACAATGGATAATTGCAAAGCATAAGACATGGTTTATTAAGATTTCCAGAAAGCTTTTGTCAAAGTCCTGCATAAAAGATTAATTCTCAAACTGAATGCAGTAGGGATTCAAGGAAATGCATGCACATGGATTAGGGAGTGGTTAACATGTAGAAAACAGAAAGTACTGATTAGAGGAGAAACCTCAAAATGGAGTGAGGTAACCAGTGGTGTACCACAGGGATCAGTATTCGGTCCTCTGCTATTCCTTATCTACATTAATGATTTAGATTCTGGTATAGTAAGCAAACTTGTTAAATTTGCACACGACACAGAAATAGGAGGAGTGGCAAACACTGTTGCAGCAGCAAAGGTCATTCAAAATGATCTAGACAGCATTCAGAATTGGGCAGACACATGGCAAATGACATTTAATAGAGAAAAGTGTAAAGTACTGCACGCAGGCAATAAAAATGTGTATTATAAATATCATATGGGAGATAGTGAAATTGAAGGGAACTATGAAAAAGACCTAGGAGTTTATGTTGACTCAGAAATGTCTTCATCTAGACAATGTGGGGAAGCTATAAAAAAGGCCAACAAGATGCTCGGATATATTGTGAGAAGTGTTGAATTTAAATCAAGGGAAGTAATGTTAAAACTTTACAATGCATTAGTAAGACCTCACCTAGAATATTGTGTTCAGTTCTGGTCACCTCGTTACAAAAAGGATATTGCTGCTCTAGAAAGAGTGCAAAGAAGAGCAACTAGAATTATCCCGGGTTTAAAAGGCATGTCGTATGCAGACAGGCTAAAAGAATTGAATCTATTCAGTCTTGAACAAAAAAGACTACATGGTGATCTGATTCAAACATTCAAAATCCTAAAAGGTATAGACAATGTCGACCCAGGAGACTTTTTTGACCTGAAAAAAGAAACAAGGACCAGGGGTCACAAATGGAGATTAGATAAAGGGGCATTCAGAACAGGCACTTTTTTACACAGAGAATTGTGAGGGTCTGGAACCAACTCCCCAGTAATGTGGTTGAAGCTGACACCCTGGGATCCTTCAAGGAGCTGCTTGATGAGATTCTGGGATCAATAAGTTGATTGGCTGATTAGCTCCTCAGTTAATTGTTTAAAAAAACAACGTAAATCCAATGCATAGTAAACTGGGCTGTCTGCAACATTGCATACAGACACAATTTCAATCTTATATAATATCCAAAATGAATTGTGCATGTCTGTTGCGGGGAGTACCAAATACAGTTTTTCTATTGCTGAAAGGGACTGTAAAATTCAATCTGCTGACCCACTTATGTTAGGTAAACTACCTTGGGAAGGATTGTTTTTGTAGGAACAAACTGCAAGTGTGAGGAAAAGAGTCTGTAAAGAGTGTCCTGGCTGCAACACTCAGCTATGAATAATTACACACTTTAACATCTTTTGGGGCAAGATGATAGTTTAAAAAAAAAAAAAGTTTTTATATTCAAAACTTTAAGAGTGCATTTCTGTTGCGGGGAGTACAAAATAAAGTTCTGCTGTTGCTGACAAGGACTTTGCAAAGTTTAATAATGGCAAATGTGGATTATTTGAGGAAAATGGTCTGTAGAGAGTGTTCTGGCTGCAACACTTTTTAAGAGTTTCCTTTTGGAGAGTGGGCCATGTAGGGGTTTGACATTTCTCCATTTCCAATGATTAACAGAAAGTCTTGGAAGAATGTATTTGAATATTCAGACTTTTTTGAGGAGTGCTTGTTCAATTCTATCTTTACATGTGCATGTAGTAAATGGAGGTCATGGTGCACGGTTTGTTCATGTTGCTGATAGCCGTGGGCTGGGATTCCTGTCACTCACACTGTTTACACTTTGTTGTCTAGATAATGACTGTTCTCATTTTCCAAATAACAGACACTAATGCAATTGCAATAAATAAACAATACAGGGAGTGGGCTGAGAGGGATACAGACAGAAACCTGTGTGTTTAAATTGACACGAGTAAGAAGCTGCGTGTGAATCAGACTGAATCCCTACCCATTCAGGGGGTGGTCTCAGGTATTTGGGAATTTCCACCTCAGATACTGAGACTAATCTGTCTAGGCTGGTTTGAGAGAGTGAAACTAATTTGAACTCTGTGGGAGAGCCACACATTTTGTATCCTAAGTCTGCAGCAGGTAAGTGCTTTTATCTCACCATGTGCAATATCTTGTTTAGAGTAGCAATGCGGTGTTGGTTACATCTGTAGTCTAACGTGGTGTTGTGATTTTTTGTCTTCATATTTCATACACAGCGATTCCCTCAGTGAAGTTCCATTATTAGTGTTGTTGAGTAAACATGACCAGTCAGAGTTTATTGTTGTGAACTCTGGGTGTATGAATGATAAGCAGTTCTATAAAAGATACCTTTCACATTAAACAGTTTTTACCAATATTCACAGAAATGCCCCTTATTTAATTTCAGTGCCCCTGTTTGTACAGAGCAGAATAGATCTGCATTTTGTGTTTAAGTTCCAATGCATTTTTTCCTTGTGAGTTCTTTATTAAATATGTTTTCTATTAATTGGCTGTCAATGAAATCTGGCAAGCTTTAAGTGATTCATTGAAGTAAATACTATTAATAGTAAATACATAGTAAGACCAGGATATAGATATTTCCAAAGACTGCATTCCCTCTCCTTCAGCCTAACATACCTGTAATTTTTCTTTTCATTGTTAACATCCTAACAACTTTTTACACTTATAACTTTTGAACCTGTTTCAAACATCTTTTCAAAATAGCCGTTGTAGTGCACTGGGGTTTGAAATCTGTCCTCTAAATCACTGCAGGAAGAGTGATAAAAAATAGATAAATAAACATAACAAGTGCTGTGGCTTTTTTGTTCCGTTCCTAATCATGGATCGTTGTTGCTGTGCTACCTGCTTGACAATGTGGGCAATAATCCTTACATTATCAGTGCACTAGAGCAGCCATTTTGAAAAGAGCTTTGAAACATTTAGAAGTGTAAAAAGTGGTCAGGCTGTTAACAATGAAAATAAATGACCGGTATGTTATTTAAACAGTTGAAGCAACACGTGGGGGCATATTTTTCAGAACCGCGCTAATTATTCTTTTAAGTAACTGGATGGAACGATCCAGCAATGTGAAAGTATGGTTAAATCTGTTAAGTGCATGATTGTTGTAATTTTGTATAAACACACACATGCAATGCACAGTGGAGGGGGCCATAGGAATGGTTTAAAAAAGCTGGAAAGCGTGTGAGTTGGGGCCAGTGGCAGTGTTGAGCTGAGCAGTAATGTTGACCAGGATGTCACAGGGCTGCAGAGAGTCTGTGTAGATTCCTCACTCCTGTGTGCGATCATGGGGCCAGTGGCAGTGTTGAGCTGAGCAGTAATATTGGCTTGTGTGTTGTATTGTTTCAGAAAGGACTGTGGACAGACTCTTTAAACTGCAGTGCAATTGAGGAGATGTCATTCACAATGATATCAAGACGACGGAGAAAGGAAGAGGAGTTACCTGGACTATCTGGTAAGAGTAAAGGCTCTGATCATGTTTAAGTGTAATTCCATCAAACCCTTTATTCACTGGAGCTGTGTGATGCAGAGCTGAACTGACCCTGCTGAGTCTCTGAGTCTCTGTGCAAGGCTGTCTTTATACTCAGCTGCTGTGTGTGGATGTGTCTCAAAGCCTGTTCTAACAGCTCCATTCGTCTCCTTGCAGGTGTGATGCAGAGCTGGACTGACCCTGCGGAGTCTCTGAGTCTCTGTGCAAGGCTGTCTTTATACTCAGCTGCTGTGTGTGGCTGTGTCTCAAAGCCTGTTCTAACAGCTCCATTCGTCTCCTTGCAGGTCTCATAAGGAAGTTCTGTTTCTCTATAAGAGGCTTCAGTGAAGATGACCTGCGCACCATCAGTAAATATTACCAGCCCTACCTGACGTACGTCATTGAATATGACCTCACCAGCATCCTACAGAATTTAGTCACAAAGCGCATTCTCACTAACGAGGAGGCAAAGGTAGGTTCTGTTTCTGCTGTTAAACAGCAGCAGTGTTGAGGTGTGCTTGGTGTGGATTGAGTGAGACAGAGACACAGTGAGAGGGACTTGTTTCAGTTCCATCATTAGGAGGTATGGGACAGGTTCTCCACTTCTCCTGATGAAGCTGTGTTTCTGAGCACAAAGTAGATGGTATTGATTTGCATTCGTGTTACTGAAAAAACAGTTCTGTTCTAACATGAGAAATGATTTACCAACTTTGAGTTCACACTGAAAATCCAGCTATAAAATACCGGTCTAAAAAAAGGGTAGCATCGAGGTGCTATTGGTTAACATCTCAGGCAGGACAGTCTGATAATATGCCATGAAATGCATTCCTTTGAACTTGTGTCTCCATGAGAAAGGACCTGAATCAGACCTCATAAACCAGGACAGTCTGTGCAGTTCAGTGGAGCAGGAGATACACAGCACTAAAGGGGCTTTACACTCAGCCCTATTTCTGCCTTTATTTATGTGTGTTTAACTGCTGGATAGTTTGTGCTTCATAAATTATATCAAATGAAAGGCCACATATTTTCCTTTCATATTATGTAAGTTACAACAGGATCAGGCATACTATCAGGGCTCCAGACTGTGACTGGAACACAAAAAGAGTGCGTCTCTCTTTAAAAGCACAAGCGAGCGCACCAACAAGCATCAAGCTCCACCTTGTCAGTGCGTGAATGCGCTGTTGCGTTTACTCGCACGTATTAAACTACTGTCGTGTGAGAAGGCCTGTTAGATTGAAAATGAAAGAACTAAAACTGCAGAAAAAACAACAGAACACACATATTTTTTTCTTATTCTAGATGTTGACAGCATCAGTGAGTATTAGTTATTTATAAAAAAAAAAGACTGAACTTTATTGAGAAAACGTATGGAGAAAATAAACTTTGAACGTGTTATGTTTTGCACACGCGTCATTCAAAACGTACCACAAATACTGTAAAAATTGCGAGCTGAGAGTTTGATGAACGTGATTTACCGGTAATTCTGCAGCAGCCTCTCTATTCAGACAAGGTACCGCCGCCGACAGAAAAACTTGCACGACAGTTTAAGACTTCGTGGCTACAAGAATTTGCCTGGTTACGTTACAATGGTGAAAAACGGAACATGTATTGCGAGTTTTACACAAAGGCAAGGCCCGCTATTGCAGGGGAAACTGATTTTATTTCTGGAAAAAAAAACATTAAAAAAAAAGCACGGTGAAAGCAGAAAGCATAAATGCTAAGGAATGCGTTATTGCAAAGTGTATGCCAATTGAGAACCCATGGCCAGAGCATTGGTACGTGCTACTGAAATCAATGCAGAAAAAACTGAATTAAAAATAAAATTCAATGCTGCTTATATGATTGCAGTAGAAGAATTGCCATTCACTAAATTTAACTCACAGGTTGTTCTCATGAAGAATGGTTTGGATGTATCCAAAACATATGACAATGATACAGCATGTGCTGGATGTGTTGCTGTCATTGCTGAAGAAATAAGACAAGATTTGCAGAAAGGGGTTCACAGTGCAAATTCCATTTCTGTTTTACTGACTGTGGAACAGATGTTTCAGTGAGAGATGATGTAACTGTGTACTGGAGGTATGTTTCTGCAGGTGTGGTAGTGAATTGTCTGGTAGGCTTAGATGAACTAGATCATTGTCATGCTCAAGGAATCTTAAACACAACCAAGAATTTGCTTGGAAAAGTTGACAAAGAATGTTCAGATTGGTGGCAAGACAAATTCAGTGCTTTTGGAGCAGATGGTGTCAGTGTTAATATGGGAGCTACAGGAGGGGTAGGAGATCTCTTGAGAAGCGAGACTAGACAGCATGTTCTGTCATTTCATTGCTTACCACATAGGCTTGAATTTGCAATGTTAAGTGCTCAAAAATCAGTTCCAATGATTGAGAAAGTGTATGACCTTCTGCAGTTGGCATGGAAAACCTACCACTTCAGTCCAAAAAGTAAGCGCGAGTTGAAAGACACAATTAGGACACCTTCAGCTGTAAAGACACAGCGCTGGCTGCCACACGTTTATCGGGCATTGTCTGTTTTTATGCTGAGAATCTTGCTACTGGACAGGGACAGTTCACTGCTGTGCATCCCCACATGGAGCACCTTGCTTCCACTTCCAAAAACACAGACATTAGAGGAAGAGCAAAACATGTTGTACAGGAAATGAAAAACTTGCTTTTATAGGGTTTTGTCATTTTTTACATGATCTCTTTTCAGAGGTGTCAAAACTTAGCCTTACACTGCAGAATAATAGTTTAATTCTTCCCCAGGCTGTTGCAGCAATTGAGAACTGTTTTGACAATTAAATGTTTGAATGAAAAGCCATAAAAAAATGGCAAACTAGAGAAATGCAACATGTGGATTCCCAAGCCCAGACAGATGCACTGCAGCAGGATCAGTCAGGAAGCAGGAGGGGCAGGGCTACCAGCAGTAGCTTTACCAGCATTACATTAAACTTAAGGGCCCCCACACTCATGACAGTTTTAAAAATGACTTAGAGATACAAATTGAAAAAAACTGTTGAAATCACAGTCAGGGTTGAGTCCAGATTTGACAACAAAATTAAGCTTTCCACAGAGGAAGGGGTTTCAGGAGGATGCATGGCCTGATGATCTTGTTAGCTTTGGAGATGAGCAGTTAGAAGTGTTACTGAATCGGTATAGTGACCTTTTAGAAAAGAATGGATGCAATGTTGATGCTGTTCAGCAGAATGGAGAATGCTTAAAACATTGGTCAAAGGTCAGATTATGGATAAATCCCACTTTGTTTTATGGGAGGTCATGCTAACAAAAGAACCCTTTTGCACATGCTTAAAAAATCTTGTACATTTAGTGGAAATCATGCTTGTGCTGCCGATATCAGCTGCCCAGTGTGAACATGGATTTTCTGCACAAAAAGAGAATTAAATCCAAGCTACGCAACTCACTTAATGTGTCTATAGTAGAATCAGTGCAGAGGGCCCTTCACTTCAACTTTTTGACCCAGAGCCTTGTGTTAAGGAGACGAAGACCAAACTACACTTCCTGATAAGTGATGCAGACATTTTAACTGTTGGTAACACTGGCTCAGACTCAGACGCATAAGAAAGATTTGATAGTTGTATATAGTTCACAGGCTTAAGTTAAGGCCATATTCCAGCTAATTTGTTAAGAAACATTATCAAAAGGCAGAAGTGCAGGATATGTCACTTTTAAAGCATGAAAGATGAGGAACAACAGCATAAGGAGGAAGGACCGGTGTATTTGCAGAATAGCAGATTACACAGAGGAAAATGAAGGCAGAGCAAGTCAGAGTCGGGAAGCGTAGAGGATGAGTGAGGCAGCACATGGGGCAATGCGAGTAGAAACATTCTGTTTTTGTATCGTTTTGTTTTCTTGTATTTTGAAGGAATTTGGAGGCAGCTTACTTGCTGTTAAACTGACACCCAACAACTGGATTTGGCGCCCAAAAATTTTGGTCTAGGAGCCATTTGCTCCTTGGGTAAAATGTTTGTCTGGAGCCCTGACTATATGTGGCAGAGATGAGAATATTAAAAAAAACACAAAAAACACACAAAAAAACACTTTTCCAAAAAAATCATGTTTGGTCACAGCTATATATATATATATATATATATATATATATATATATATATATATATATATATATATTGTAATCATAGATGGCTAAAAAAAACACGATACCATTGAACTTCAATATGACATGAACATGGGGAGAAAAATGAAGCAAATTGGGTCAAAAACAACTGTTTTATTAGCACTTTTACCAACCAAGCATAATCACAACACTGGAACACTGAAGAGGACTATTTACAATTGTACATGCTCAGGCCATGTCCTATTACTTTCTGTGCCACTCTGCAAAGCAGTTCCTGTCTGGCACAAACTCTCTCATGCTGCCTCTTTTTCTGGTCAGAAACTCTCTCTCTGAACTTCGTTGCTGAAATCTGAACCAAGTAGGTGGCTTTTACAGTGCCTGAGTAATATGCATGTAAAGTTCGGTGCATCGGCGCACCATAATAAATGGGGCTGAGTTTTAAGAGTTATGCTGTGTCTATATTGAAGCATTAATGATGTGGATGTATCTAACTAGCAGATAATGACCTCTCTTAACAACCCACCTGTCAGTATGTGCCAGTTAGAGAGCGTGTGGTAGAGTAGCGTTGCGGTCAAGGCTGGCTAGCAGCAGAAATAGCAAACACTGAGGCAGAAGACTGCAGTTTAAGTGCTTTCACACACCTTTATTAAAATAAAACACACTTAAACAAATGAATCAAAATTACAAATCAAAACAGACCCCAAGCAAAGTTATACCGGTGCAGAGACAGAAGCATAACCTGCTCCCAGTCCTTTCCCTTAACTAACCAACCCAGGGAGCTGTCTCCCAGCCCCTCTTCTGTACAGATGGCCATTCCCAAATTGGCAGTCAATTAACCAATTTGGGATTGGCCACATTCCACACTTATTTCTGCAGGGATTTTAACCCCATCCCTACCAAACTTAAATAAAAAAAAAAATATATAAAACTAAATTTATAACATAAACACTCAATATATACATTTAACATGCAGGTACTCAGCCCTGCCACAGACCGACACGGAGGTCATTAATGGTATTATAAACAGTATTATTGTGATATTGTGGGAAAGTTTCCACCCTCACACCAGTTTTAGGCTTTAAAAAATGGGTTTTAACAAAATGTTCTTCCGCAATTTAAAATAGAATGTTTGAAACACTTATGTGAGTAAGTCAATTGATTGAAGAAATCATTGCTGGAAAAGTTGGTTCTTTATATTAGTTAAAATGTATTAATGTTTGGTAGTGATTCAAAAGCTAGATTTGATTTAGCCTATGATGTCCATAGTTCTATTCGGTTTATAATTTGTATTTAAATCTAAAGAGATGGATCACTGTTATTGTATTGTGTACATTTCCTATCCTTTCAGCCCTCTTCCTTGGGGTCTGTGAGGTTCAGTACAGGTTAGGAGCTGACATTCACCTGGGTCACCTGGGTCCTGCTCATTCCTCACACAGGGAGGGCTGTTTGACTCTTCTACCTACAACAGCAGCTGGAGGTGGTCCTGTCACAGTAACCCTGCCAGCCATGGCAGCACCCCTTTGTGTTCCCATTAGGAGCAGGAGCAGGGAGGGAGTGCGTGCACTGAGCACAGAGACATAGCTGCTGTAGTAGGGAATGAACCAAATCACAATGAAGAAGAGAAGCCAGAACTTCAAACATATAGGGCTTGATTCTGATGAAACGAGTGCAATCGCAGACGCAGTGGTTAAAGTCAAATGCGTCTGCCCCATAGGGCGTGGCTTCTCCAAAATTGTGATTCTGATCAAAATAAAAACCCAGCGCAAGCACGTTTAGTGGCACAGTGACAGCGCCCAGCCAATCAATGCTGAGTAGGTTGGGGAATCTGCTATCCAATCAGTGCCAGGTAACAATCCCTTTAAGAGGCAGAATGCACTTGCGTCACCGCAAGGCTCCGATTTTGAATGTAGAAGTGGTGATCGTGTCAAGCGGCAATAGCACAGAGCAAGAAAAAACAGCGCAAGTCAGAACAGCAAATAGTAGGTCACTCGCCGAGAGAATACATAAACCACGCTTCACCACACAGGAGATTGCTATATTAATAGAAGAGGTAGAGGCACGTAGGGCAATAAAGGGTACATACAGGGTATGTACAGGGTACATTATTTCATGGCATTGACATTACTCATGTAAAGTGTAAAATACTTACAACTGAGTAAAATAGTCAGAACAAAGATATTTCACAAAATAGAAAAACACTGCAGGACATCTCTCAAAATGACACACTGATATCCTTTCACACAGCACAGCCAGTCACAATACAATAGCAAAGGAACCCTTTCAATTCTTTCAAAATGACCCACATATAGCCTACACACTAATAGCATACATCCGATCGAAGAAATATTATTGCTGCATGCTAAACAGTAAAAAAAAGAACATGCAACTGCAGGTTGCAAATAAAAACTAAAGTATAAAAAATCAGACAATATCAGCCCAACACTTGTGCAGTTTTTACTATAGTATCCCAAAGCGCTTTTACAATAAATAATATATATATACACTACCGTTCAAAAGTTTGGGGTCACTTAGAAATTTCCTTGTTTTCGAAAGAAAAGCAAATTTTTTGTCCATTAAAATAACATCAAATTGATCAGAAATACAGTGTAGACATTGTTATTGTTGTAAATGACTATTGTAGCTGGAAACGGCTGATTTGTAATGGAATATCTACATAGGCGTACAGAGGCCCATTATCAGCAACCATCAGTCCTGTGTTCCAATGGCACGTTGTGTTTGCTAATCCAAGTTTATCATTTTAAAAGGCTAATTGATCATTAGAAAACCCTTTTGCAATTATGTTAGCACAGCTGAAAACTGTTGTGCTGATTAAAGAAGCAATAAAACTGGCCTTCTTTAGACTAGTTGAGTATCTGGAGCATCAGCAATTGCGGGTTCGATTACAGGCTCAAAATGGCCAGAAACAAAGAACTTTCTTCTGAAACTCGTCAGTCTATTCTTGTTCTGGGAAATGAAGGCTATTCCATGCGAGAAATTGCCAAGAAACTGAAGATCTCGTACAATGCTGTGTACTACTCCCTTTACAGAACAGCAAACTGGCTCTAACCAGAATAGAAAGAGGAGTGGGAGGCCCCGTGCACAACTGAGCAAGAGGACAAATACATTAGAGTGTCTAGTTTGAGAAACAGACTCTCACAGGTCCTCAACTGGCAGCTTCATTAAATAGTACCCGCAAAACACCAGTCTCAACGTCAACAGTGAAGAGGCGACTCCGGGATGCTGGCCTTCTAGGCAGAGTTGCAAAGAAAAAGCCATATCTCAGACTGGCCAATAAAAAGAAAAGATTAAGATGGGCAAAAGAACACAGACACTGGACAGAGGAAGATTGGAAAAAAGTGTTATGGACAGACGAATCTAAGTTTGAGGTGTTCGGATCACAAAGAAGAACATTCGTGAGACGCAGACCAAATGAAAAGATGCTGGAGGAGTGCTTGACGCCATCTGTCAAGCATGGTGGAGGCAATGTGATGGGGGTGCTTTGGTGGTGGTAAAGTGTTAGATTTGTACAGGGTAAAAGGGATCTTGAAGAAGGAAGGCTATCACTCCATTTTGCAACGCCATGCCATACCCTGTGGACGGTGCTTCATTGGAGCCAATTTCCTCCTACAACAGGACAATGACCCAAAGCACAGCTCCAAACTATGCAAGAACTATTTAGGGAAGAAGCAGTCAGCTGGTATTCTGTCTATAATGGAGTGGCCAGCACAGTCACCGGATCTCAACCCTATTGAGCTGTTGTGGGAGCAGCTTGACCGTATGGTAATGTAAGAAGTGCCCATCAAGCCAATCCAACTTGTGGGAGGTGCTTCAGGAAGCATGGGGTGAAATCTTTTCAGATTACCTCAACAAATTGACAACTAGAATGCCAAAGGTCTGCAAGGCTGTAATTGCTGCAAATGGAGGATTCTTTGACGAAAGCAAAGTTTGAAAGACACAATTATTATTTCAATTAAAAATCATTATTTCTAACCTTGTCAATGACTATATTTCCTATTCATTTTGCTATATTTCCTATTCAAACTCATTTCATGTATGTTTTCATGGAAAACAAGGACATTTCTAAGTGACCCCAAACATTTGAACGGTAGTGTATATATATAAACCATACAAACATCACAGATAACAGAATTAAGAAACAAGGAAATGGAATGCGTACAATTTTAAAAAAGAACGAAAATTAAAAATCGGAAAAATAGAAGGTCACAAATAAAAAATACTACGTCAAAATGTATACTAAAATAAAGAACAGCCTAGTAAAACAGGTGTGCAGTGTCTTTGTAAACACTGATAATGATATTAAACAATGTTCACTTTGTATTATACACAATCATTTTCAGCAAATCGAGATCTTGCTAGTGTAAGGTTTAAAAAGGGTAGCGGACCAGACGTGGGTCATATAAATGCAAGCAGGCTACGTTAGCATAGCAGGTTTAAAACAAGGATGTGCAAACTCAAAGCAGACTTTCTTTTGTGTTCCACTCTAACACACTCTGCACTATCTTCACAGTACAAATGAGTTCTAACCCTCTGCATAGCAAATTCGCCACTATACTTAAGTAGACAAAATACTTAGACAATACTTGCAGTTTCAATATTTATAAGTAAATTAAATATATAAACTCACTGGCACATTTGTTTAATATATAAAACAAATATTGTCTATTAATAATAAAGTTCCATAATGAAAAATAAATCAGTAACACTTTATATTAAGGTGATGTTTATTAGTGTTTTATAAATGTATAATAGATGCATAATAACTATGTTATAGAGGGTTAGTAAAGCATTATACATGGTTTATAACCACGCAATAGCCATAGACGGAATTACATTTAAGCACCCCGAAATACAATAGGTGGCTAAAAACTGCCCCCTTTATAAAAATGTAATTCAGTCTACGGCTATTGCATGGTTATAAACCATCTATAATGCTTTTTTAACACTTTATAACATAGTTATTACGCATCAATTATATATTTATAAAACATTAATGAGCAGCACCTTAATATAAAGTGTTACCAATAAATCTATCACAGTAGGAACACAGGGCCGATGAGGGAGGCAGTATGTGTTGTGTGCTGGAACGGGAGGTCTGGCTTCATATTATATCCTTTACTGTTAAGGATTAAGTGTATATGTGCTGAAATGTAATGCTCAGGATCTTAAGGTTTTTTCTTAAGCCTTGTGGCCCCCTATTGGGTTGGGATCCCCAGTTTGAGAAACGCTGCTCTGGAGTATCAATATAACATCCATTACGTATAGCCAGGGCTTAAATTCTCATGGAATATTTCCCGGAGCCCAAAGCCCACACACATACAGATACAGAAGTGGTGCTCCTGTTATGCTGCTCTCCATATACTGTATGTAACTATTGTCACATGTAATAATGCCATGAAAATAAATTGCTATAGTCCTTGTGAAAATGAATGTAGCACTCCATTGAAAAAAGAGGATTTTTTTTAATTCACATATATTTGTTTATTATTAATTTACGAATAATATTGTTTAGTTTCCTACGTTTTGTTGTTTTTTCATCTTTTTTCTTTTCTTTCACTTTTCTTTCTTTGATTTCCTCTTTCTATGTCAGTCCAAACAAACACAGTTGTACTTTTTAAAATTAGTTTATTGGTTTTTACAAAGGAAAAAATTATACAGAATATAAAAGCAAATACATGCATGTACAAAATAAAATTAAATGGAATATATTCAGTCGTACAAATCTTTGAATATAGACAGGAAAAGGAAGACAAGAAAGACAGTAGAGACAAAAGTAAAAGGCAGAAGGGAAAGTTAGAAAGAAAGCGAAAGAGAAAAGTCATATGTGAGTCATCAAGGTCATTTAGATAGTGGATTTAAGCTGCAGTCTGTCAAAATAAGTTAAAAAGGGCTTCCAGGCAGCGTAAAACTTTTCAGTGGAGTAACGTAGTGTAAATCTGATTTTCTCCAGGTGAAGAAAATTCATTACATCTCTTACCCAATGAATAAAAGTGGGTGGGGCAGATTGCTTTCAATGTAATAAAATCAGGCATCTTGCCAGCAAAGTGGAGAAGGCCAGGGTGCCTAACTCTGTATAGGGCAGGATTGTTTGATGGGAACAACACCAAAAACTGCTATAAGAGGAGAAGGGTGCAAGGGGTGTATTTAGGATCTGTGAGCGAGTTTCAAAGAGAGTTCCAAAATTGGGCTAATTTAAGACATGACCAGTACATATGAATTAGAGTAGCAGGGACCTGTTTACATTTATCAACCAAATCTAAGTTTGGAAAGATTTGAGCTAGTTTAGCCTTAGAAAAATGCGATGAAGGATCTTAAATTGTATCAGACCAAGCCTCTTGCACAGTGATGAGGAATGTAGACAGCATGGATTCCCATATTTCTTCTGAAACTTCAGATCCCAAGTCCTGCTCTCATAGACTTTTCATAGTAGTCAAGGAAGGAGACTCCAGAGACAGTATAGGGGAGTACAATTGGGATATTACACATTTATAATTTGAAGTTAATTTAAAAATAAAGTCAATAGCCGAATCGGGGACAGGAAAATTCGACACTTTGTTTTGTATGAAATCCAGAACCTGTAGGTAATGGAAAAAATGTGATTTTGGTATTTCAAATTTAAAGTGGTGCATAGATACTGAAGGACTGAAAGCCGAAGTGTTCTCTAAATTGTGCCCAAATTCTAAGTGACCACTTAACTAGGGGGTTAGTACTAAATCTAGAGAGTGAAAGAGGAAGGGAGGAACATACTAGGGCAGGTAAAGAGGAGCAAAGGCAGGAGGATGCTTCCATCTGCAGCCAAGAAGGACCATTTTGTTGAACGTGGGACTGCATCCAGTAATAAATTACACAAATGTTAGTCACCCAGTAATAGAATAGAAAATTAGGTAATGCAAGGCCCCTAATGCTTTTGGTCTCTGGAGGAAGGCTTTGCATATTCCAAATAAAGGAGGATATAATTTGGTCAAAGGATCTAAATAGGATTTAGTAATAAATACTGGGATGCATTGAAATAAATATGGAAATTTTGGAAGGGAATTCATCTTGACAGAATTAATGCGACCAGTTAGGCAAATTAGACCAACGAGCATAGTCCTGTTTGGTACGATCCAATAAAGGAAGAGAATTAGATTAAAAAAGACTGGTATGAGAATGAGTAACCTTGATTCCTAGATATTTAAAACTGTTGGAAACAATTCTAAAGGGAAAATTAGAGAGAGGATAATCTTGGGCGGCTAGGTTAATGGGAAATATATCACTTTTATAGAGATTGAGTTTATAACCAGAACATTTGCCAAATTGTTCAAGGATAGAGATGGCAAGGGGGAGGGAGGAGGCGGGGTCTGTCAGATAAAGAAATAAATCATCAACATAAAGGGAAACCTTATGCTCCTGCCCACCCCGTGCCACCCCTCGCATATCCTGACAGTCACAGAGAGTAACTGAAAGGTGAAGAGAAGTGGGGAAAGGGGACAACCCTGTCTTGAGCCACGATGTAGTGAGAAGTGTTGGGAAAATGTATTATTTGTGCGGATGCTATTGGAGTTGAATATAATAATTTAATCCAGGAGATAAAATGTGGCTCAAAACCAAATCTTTGTAGGGTTGCAAAAAGGTAGTCCCATTTGACACCGTCAAAAACTTTTTCTGTGTCTAACGAAATCAGAACTTCTGGCAATGGTGAAGTGCTTTTAGTATAGATAATGTTAAATAATCATCTAATATTAAAAAAGAGTGTCTGCCTTGTATGACCCCTGTTTGGTCCAGTGAGATTATAGAGGGTAAGACAGTCTCGAGTCGATGGGCCAGAATTTTAGAGAGGATCTTTACATCTGCGTTAAGAAGGGAGATAGGACTATATGAACTACAGTCTAAGGGGTCTTTAATCTTTTTTTTAATAACTATGATATGGATGCTTGATGCAGAGTTGGAGGTAGAGACAAATATATGAAGGACTCTGCAAATACAGGGCTCAACAAAGGGGCAAGTTGTGGGCAGAATATTTTATAAAATTATACAGGGAACCCTTCTGGACCTGGGAACTTACCACTCTGCATTGAATGAACTGCCTTCTGGATTTCATCAAGTGAAAGGAGCTGCTCCAGGTCTGCCTTAGAATCAGGATTAATTACAGGAATATCTAAGTTATCAAAAAATAGTTATATAAGAGGGGATCAGAAGGAGATTCAGAAGTGTATAGGGTGGAATAAAATGTCTTTATTCATTATTTATTTCCTGCTGGTCCACTGTGGTTAAGCCAGAATGTGTTCGACTCTCTGTAATTAAGTTGGCAGCTACAGATTGACACAATTGATGAGCCAGAATTTTCCTCTCCTTGTCCTCATATTCATACATAGTATGGCGGGACTTATATAGTAGTTGTTCGGCCTGTTTAGTAGACAGGAGATTGAATTCAGTCTATAAAGTTAGCCGGTCTTTACTTTGCTTTTTATAGTGTGTTCAGTTGTTAAAGTTCCTGATTGCGCCACTAAATAAACCTGGTTTTAGCGGGTCATAACACAGAGCTCAGTTGTATATTTGGGACCCCATTGAGCTGTCATCAGAATCGCTTCATGAATATGTCAGGTTTCAAAGACATGTCATATGCAGACAGGCTAAAAGAATTGAATCTATTCAGTCTTGAATAAAGAAAACTACGCGGCGATCTGATTCAAACATTCAAAATCCTAAAAGGTATAGACAATGTCGACCCAGGAGACTTCTTTGACCTGAAAAAAGGAACAAGGACCAGGGGTCACAAATGGAGATTAGATAAAGGGGATTTCAGAACAGAAAATAGGAGGCACTTTTTTACACAGAGAATTGTGAGTGTCTGGAACCAACTCCCCAGTAATGTTGATGAAGCTGACACCCTGGGATCCTTCAAGAAGCTGCTTGATGAGATTCTGGGATCAATAAGCTACTAACAACCAAACGAGCAAGATGGGCTGAATGGCCTCCTCTCGTTTGTAAACTTTCGTATGTTCTTATGTTCTTTCTTATGTTAATGATACCACGCCCCGAAATTTATGCCAATTGCATGCGATGGAGCAGGCACTCTATAACTGCGCAAGACATATCTTCAGAATACCATTTCATGTCTTCGCTCCATTTATGCGCCACAGAATCAGGAGCAAGAGCCATTTGCGCTTGCACTTGCATTTGAACTGTGATCAGAATACAGCCCATAGAGTCAAACTTAGAGGAAACCAACCACTTCTATACTTGACTTTCTTCTGTGTTGTATCCAGTTAAACACACTGGGGTGTTCTCCAGACAGGTTTTAATGAGCTTGCTTTCCCTTTCAGAGTTACAAAGACAGAGAGGATGCTGAAGGAGCTGAAGGTGTAGCCTGGTTTGTAAGTGATGTGCTTGGAAAGAGCAGAGACGTAGTGATCAAGCTGTGGGAGGCACTGGCTGAGGAAATAGTGCGCTTCCCATCACCCAATATAAACACAATACTGGAGGAGGTTGCAGAGGGGGGTAAGTCATTCTAGACTTGCATTCTCAAATCAATGACTGAACTTGTTCTTTACTTTCCTTCTCAGTGGAATCTCAAGACAGGCTGCAGTCATGGTTGTTACATGAGTTCTATGATTTGCCTTTTTAGAAAGTTTATTATTTCTTTTTTTTATTTTCTCCTGCATGACACACAGGTCTCTGTTTAGTTTTTATTATCAGGCTTCAAAGGTTTAAAAGTACTTGCTTACTTCAAAGGCTGGGCTCTGTATTTGTAGTTTGTCTTACATGTAACTCAGTTATTGGAACATCATTTGCTCTTGTTTTCACATGTTTTCCAGTTTCCTACTTTAATAAATCAAACATTTACATTTCTTTTTTCATGTTTTTATTTTTATTTTACAATAACAGTTTGCACTGGATTGAGAATATACTGACATCAAGCACATAGACATGGATGAAATTCATTGGGAATCAGAAAAAACAGCACACAGGGAGACAGACAAACACACTGACAGAGGGAGAAAGACAGGGAAAAAACAAACAGACATAAACACACACACATGGAGACAGACAGACAGACTGACAAAAGGAGACGGACAGAGGGAGAAAGAGACAGACCGATAGAAAATTACAGAAAGAAAACAGACAAAGAAAGACACATTGATAGGGACAAACAAACCCACTTATAAAGACAGACAGAGCTAAACACACACACACACAGGCAGACATAGGGGCTCCCTATACAGCAACAAAAATTGCCTACTAAACATACAGTTCCCAGATTATTAAACATATAAAACAATAATATATTTGTTCATGTTAAAATGGGTGTTTATAGGCATGACAGTTAACAGAAAGGAAGTTTATTCAAAACGAAGAAATATTTTGTTTGGGTGCAGGGAGTTCAGGCGAGTTGTTGAATTGTGTTTGTGTTTTGTAACGGTAGTGAAGGCGAATGCCCAGCCTACAAGTGTGGATTCTTTTGTTTGAACCTTTTATTTTGTCCCCTGTGCCCTTGTTTGTTTATTCCTGTTTTGTTCTTTCTTTAGTGTTTAATAAACGTGCGCAACAGCGCTTTTAAACTGCAGCATCAGTCTCTGGGTTTGCTTTCCTGCCGCTGACCAGCCTTGACCGCAGCACTACCCTGCTACAGCAAGGAATTCCATTTAGAAATGGACAAATTGCAAAATCAAGTGGTGTACTTGTAAAATATCTTAATTACAGAGTGATATATTATTCATCATTTAGTACTTCCTATATCTAATGGATCCCATTGTATCTGGTATCTGTTGAAAATGTGATAGAAACCATCTTCATCTACAAACCATCTACAACCATCTTCATATAATATCAGAACTATTTTTCTTTATATAGAATTATTTTTTATATACCTCAGAAATCAAATATAACTATCCACAAAGATTGTGTCTACTTTGAATACAGTGTTGATTACACCATATTTAAACTCTTTATATAAAGCTGATGAACAGCACATGCAATAACGAATAGGCTACTGAAGACTAGTGGCATTACAAGTGTAACAATGTCAATGAAACAGGTGCCAATGCTGAGTGAATTTCAGCCTTTAAGAATGTGATTGCTCTGCTGTTAACAGCTTCCATCACTATTACTGCTGGTCTCATCTGTCTTTATTGCCTCTAGGGTCTGACCTTCTGAAAAAGATTCATTATAATCATCACGGACCAGAACTGGAGAGACGTATTAAAGGTAAGCACCCTCTCTAATGTATCCAGCTGATCCACTGTTTTATCAGCACTTTCTTCAGCTGTATTCATGAGGATTTCATTGTTATTCACAGAACTCCAGGACAAACACAAAGCAGCCCTGGACTCATACACTAGAGCTCTGGAGGAACAGCCTGGTCCTGGTGATCCCCACTCCAGAGAGGTGAGCTTTGAGAGCCAGTACACAGAGCTGATGATCATTAACCAGTATACAAGAACCAGGGGAGAGACTCACCATGAGCTGCTGGAGACTGGGAAGAAGCATGCAGAGCTGCTGGAAAGCCGAACGCAAGAGAAATGCGAGCGGATCTGGATCAATCAGCTTTTCAGAAGGAGCCCTGGAAGTGATGAGCCCCCCCGCATTGTAGTGGTCAGTGGAGTGGCAGGAATAGGAAAAACCACCATGGTGCAGAAGTTCATGTTTGACTGGGTCCGGGACCTTCATTACCAGAGGTTTGCGTTTGTGTTCCTTTTTAAATTCAGGGAGCTGAATCTAATAGAGGTGGAGGAGGCGACAATGCCCCTTACGAGGCTGATTGTGAAGCTGAACAAGCATCTCAATGATCCGCGGTTAAGAGAGATCCTGAAGAGACCGGAGTCTGTACTGTTTGTATTTGATGGCCTGGATGAGTACAAGCACAGACTGGATTTCACACAGAAACGACTCTGCTCAAATCCAGAGGATGTGTTTCCTATTCCTGTCATTGTCACCAGCCTGATAACACAGACATTACTGAAGGGATGTTCAGTTCTGATTACAAGCAGACCAACAGCCCTGGAGCCCCTGGATACAGACAGAGTTGATCGGTATGCAGAGATCCTCGGGTTCTTCCCTGGACAAAGGAAGAGATACTTCATGAAATTCTTTGACTCTCCTCTTGGCACTAAAGCTTTTGAGTATGTGGAGCAGAATGACATCATCTACACCATGTGCTACAACCCCTCCTATTGCTGGATTATCTGCTCTGCTCTGAGATCCCATTTCACTGCAGAAGAATGGAAACAGAGACACACCCCCAAAACTATCACTGAGCTGTTTGTGATCTTTATTACCAACATCCTCACCAATCACAAACGAGAAGCTGACGACACACGAGGGACTCTAGTCAAAATCGGAAAGATGGCTTATCACGGGGTGAAGAATAGGACCCTTGTGTTTTATGATAAATTTGAGATGTCTACCTTTGGTCTCGCGTCTCTTCTGTCCTCTCCATTCCTCTCTGGGTTCATGAGAGAAATCCTGCAAAGAGAAAGCTGTCTGGAGCACACAACCTACACATTCTTCCACCTCACCGTACAGGAGTTCTTGGCTGCCTGTTACTTCTTCCTTGACCCATCAGCGGATGTCAGTGAGATGCTTGGAAACCTGGACTCCTGTACAGACGGATCGTTTGAGATCCTCACTCGGTTCCTGGCAGGACTGTGCAGGTTTCCTATGACTGAACCACTGCAGAGTATCCTGGGGCAGTTTGAGACACAAACAGGTCATAAAGTGCTGTGGTGGCTGAAAGAAAGGACTGAACAGGCTGTGAAGGATCTACAGGATCTACAGGGTCAGCAGGCTCGGCAGAACAAGAAGGATACAGGAACAGAACTTCTACACATCTTTCAGTGGCTCTATGAAACTCAGAATGCAATATTAATAAAAGACTCGATTAGAGAGCTGACAAAGCTGGAGTTTATAAACACAACTTTAAGCCCCCTGGACTGCGCAGTGCTGGAATACGTCCTCAGCCAAGGTGGAGCTGTCAAAGAGATTCATCTTTCAAGGACATGTCTCACAAAGGAGTGTATGAACAGACTGAGTCCAGCTCTGCACCGCTGTCACACACTCAGGTGAGTAATACAGTCTGTCTCCCTTTCTCTCTCACTGTGGTCAGACAGAAGCTAAATAAAGCTGATATTTGAAGGGAGCTACAGTACTAGAGTCCTGGTTCTGGGAATAAATGCTTGTGACAGGATAAACAGTGGTACAAGTCAAGCACAGAACATGAATAACTTAGAATATATTTAAGTGCTTTCGTGCACTTCTTTATTTGTAAACACATAAATAAAATAAAAAAATAATAAAATAAAAGCAGCAATCTTGAGGCTCTTAATAGGCAGTTAAATACATTCAACCCTAACACTTGTGTGAGTGCTGGAACAGCTTCAATTCAAGCTGTTCATACAGCCTACCACCTTTCACTGGGCTTCCAGTGGTCTTTTATACACACCTGTATACTTACCAAATTGAATACTTTATTAATTCATTCACCAACCAATCACAGTGCCAGTTTCCGGATTACATCCACATTCATAGCCAGGAACCAGTTTACATTCAGGGATGGGGAAGTGTGGCCCCATCCCTGCCAAACTGCAACACAATAAAACAGTGAATCAGTAATAGAGCAGGGAATTGACTATTTTCATACATTGTGAGCTGGGGAGCTCTATTTTGTTAGGATGTCTGACTGTAGTGCTGCAGAGACTGTAAGGGAGCAGTAATATGAACCAAAACGTTAAGGTTGTAAAAATAAAAAATAAACACTTTATGTAAAGAAAATAAAATCTGGGCCCTATTTATACTTCTTCAATTCTAGCTAAACATTTGAGGTTGGCTAAACCAAACACAAATAAAACAATAAAATGAAATGGTCATCAATGGAACTGTTCAGTGATTATTAAGTATTGAAGAAGCAATGCAATCCTTCACTCCAGTTTTGGAACTGTGCAAGTTGTAAAATATAAAATTCTTGACCTTAAGTCCACATGTTTTCCTGACTGGAAAGTATGTAAAAGAAACAGACATCAGTGAAAATGGCAATGTCAAATCTTCATCTCACAGACCAACTTTCACTGCAGGTTCGCTGTAGTTGAATTCAGCATTTCCAAAATCTTAAATACACACTGTGGAAGGGTGCGGGTATTCACTGACACGGGAGACAGAAATGGTATTTGAAAACACCACACAGGTGCTCGGTTTTATTTTTACTCTGGTGGGGTACACTGATTTCTTTGAGCCCGTAGAGGGCGCTTGTGGTCCGTGGTCTGGCTACCAGCTATGGTATCCAGAACCAACGGGGAATACCACGGCAGGGTACTCAGGTACAGTCCGGCACTCGCAGGTGCTCACAAATTATAAAGAACGAAGAAGGCAAAAAGAAACAGGGAAAATAAAACACAGTAAGGAAAAACTACAAGATAAAGGTGCTGCAGTTCGCAGCGTGGATCTCCCCAGTCGCCGCTACCCGTACGACCCGGGACTCCGTCCTACACTCTGCTGTCTCCAACTCACTACACAGCAATACTGGGGCTGCCCAACAATTCCCCACTTTTCCCTCTCTTTCTTTAAAATTATTTTCTTTGATTTTCCTTTTCGGACGTTTGTTATCCTCCCGTCCTTCGGTAGTCAGAACGAGACCGCTTTGCTCGCTGGTCCAGTCTAAAGGGGCAGATCTGAGGAAACAACAGAGCATTACTTTATAGGTTAATAATCCCATTAAAGCCCGCCTCCCAGCCACTCAGAGAGGGGGAAAGCACACACACCCTCTTCCCTACCTCTCCGTGTCACCGCCATGACTGGCAGGCAGACCCCACGGGACTGCCGCCCCCTTCCTGCAGCATCGTGCATGCGTCAGACGGCCAGTCCAGGTCTCTCCCTGTTACACACACATTAAGATTTGCTTT